>RXON01005222.1:0-65872 GCA_009667805.1 Leptobrachium leishanense
TATAAACGTCACACGTCAAAATGATTTCTTTGTGATACCGGAAACTTCTATTTACTTATTCTAAAGCAATTTTTCTTCACTTTTCACAGTATTTAACGCAAAACGTCCTATGCGGTGACATGTAACTCCTGCAGGGCGAACTGCCTGAGAAAGTGCGTGTTTTAGGCCAAACAAAATAGTTAAAAACAAGGAATATATATATATTTTAAGGCATCATTTAAAGGCGATGTGGTCAGGGAATATCACGAATGGATGAAAAGATTAAACCCGCTGTTATCTGTTCTAGGACTACAACTCCCATGATGCTCCACCGTGTTAAAGGCAAGCAGAGGTTGATGGGGGGAGTAGTTGTAAGCCAGCTTGGTGCGGCATCACTTACTTAACATTGGACCTCCAGGGGCCATGCGACATCACAGAGCAAAACGTCAGGGGGATGCGCTCCCGTCACAAAATCCAAGGAATGAATGGCGCAAGGGGCGGGCGCTGGGTGTTTGTGCGTCCAAACCGCCTCAGGTAGCATAAGCTATAATCAGAGGCGCCGGCAGGAAGCAAATGCCACGAACAAAGATCGCGTCTGCTCCCCCCAGCGGGATCCGCAGCGATAATACCCGTGTGCGCCGTCACTACGACACATTCCTCATATCCACTGCCCCCCACCCCTCACGCCAACGTGCCTGAGTCATCGACGCCTGAGCGAGCCCATTAAACCCGCCGCGCTTTCATACTCAAACGTCCCCAAACCTGAATCACAAGGACACAATGCAGAAATTATCTGACAAGGAGGATTCATCATCACCGGGGCTGATTCACGACCATTCATTACCCACGTGCCGCGCTCCCCTGCCAAAGCCTTTCAGACCCGGGGAAAGCCGATTTAGGTGATTTAACCCTTTACGCCTACGACGCCAACCCAAAGGTGGTAAGCAAAGAGTTAAAACACACCAGTGGCCCTGGTATGCTCCACAGCACAGTCCAAAATGGCCTACAAGACCCCACGATGCTAAACACACCAACCACGTGTCCTGATTTTGGCCTCAAAATCCCAATATCCTTCTTTTTGGGGTTCCTTTTTGGATGTGTGGGTGTCGTTTTTAGGGGTTCCCCCATATATTCAGAGTGTGCGGGTGTATTTTTAGGGGCTCCTCCATATATTCAGGGTGTGCGGGTGTCTTTTTAGGGGCTCCTCCATATATTCAGGGTCAGAGGTGTGTGGTGTCTTTTTAGGGGCTCCTCCATATATTCAGGGTGTGTGTGGGTTGTCTTTTTAGGGGTTCCTCCATATATTCAGGGTGTGTGGGTGTCTTTTTAGGGGTTCCTCCATATATTCAGAGTGTGCGGGTGTATTTTTAGGGGCTCCTCCATATATTCAGGGTGTGTGGGTGTATTTTTAGGGGCTCTTCCATATATTCAGGGTGTGTGGGTGTCTTTTTAGGGGCTCCTCCATATATTCAGGGTGTGTGGCTGTCTTTTTAGGGGTTCCTCTATATATTCAGGGTGTGTGGGTGTATTTTTAGGGGCTCCTCCATATATTCAGGGTGTGTGGGTGTGTTTTTAGGGGCTCCTCCATATATTCAGGGTGTGTGGGTGTGTTTTTAGGGGTTCCTCCATATATTCAGGGTGTGCGGGTGTCTTTTAAAGGGTTCCTCCATATAGTCAGGGTGTGTGGGTGTGTGGTGTGTGTTTTTAGGGGCTCCTCCATATATTCAGGTGTGTGTGGGTGTGTTTTAGGGGTTCCTCCATATTTCAGGGTGTGTGTGTGTGTTTTTAGGGGTTCCTCCATATATTCAGGGTTGTGGGTGTGTTTTTAGGGGTTCCTCCATATATTCAGGAGTGCGGGTGTCTTTTTAGGGGTTCCTCCATATATTCAGGGTGTGTGTGGTGTATTTTTTAGGGGTTCCTCCATATATTCAGGGGGGTGTGGGTGTGTTTTTAGGGGCTCCTCCATATATTCAGGTGTGTGGGTGTGGTTTTAGGGGCTCCTCCATATATTCAGGGTGTAGGTGTGTTTTTAGGGGTTCCTCCATATATTCAGGGTGTGTGGGTGTGTTTTTAGTGGTTCCTCCATATATTCAGGGTGTGTGGGTGTGTTTTTAGGGGTTCCTCCATATATTCAGGGTGTGTGGGTGTGTTTTTAGGGGCTCCTCCATATATTCAGGGTGTTCTGGTGTGTTTTTAGGGGCTCCTCCATATATTCAGGGTGTGTGGGTGTCTTTAGGGTCTCCTCTATATTTGACAGTGATCGCTGGTGATCATCACAGAGCAATATCTACGTGTGCGTACACAGGCCCATTATCAGCAACATGTGTCCTGGGTGCCATGGCACGTTGCTCCACTGTGTCCAATGTTACCAGGTGGCCGGGCAGACGAGTGCAGATACTTCAGAAAACCAACACCGAGTACGTCAGACGCCTGCGCGGCCGGAATCGTGGCACACAGAGGACTCTGTGACTGAAGCAAAATCCGAAGGACACGATTATTATTTCACTAAAAATTTATTATTTCTAACTTTGCCGTTGATCGAGTTTCCCGCGTTTTTTCATAGAAATTAAGGACATTTCTGCGTCACCCCATATTACGAACAGCAGTGTGTATATACAGGGATCTGGATCTCCCGCAATCGGGGTATTAAGGGCTTGATATCCCGGTGCTCATTCAGCCGTAGCATGCCGAGAAGAAGGAGCCAGGCACACCAAGGACTCAAAACACATACCGGTCTGTGAGCATTACAGCACGCTGTCCTTGGTCCTGAAAAGACGTCCTCTCGTAACAAAAAGCTCCATAGCAATAAACCTCACAGTAATGTGCACTGTGTATGTACGTATCACAGAGCTCCACAGTAATAAAACTCACAGTAATGTGCACTGTGTATGAGTGTATCACAGAGCTCCACAGCAATAAACCTCACAGTAATGTGCACTGTGTATGAGCGTATCACAGAGCTCCACAGTAATAAAACTCACAGTAATGTGCACTGTGTATGAGTGTATCACAGAGCTCCACAGCAATAAAACTCACAGTAATGTGCACTGTGTATGAGTGTATCACAGAGCTCCACAGCAATAAAACTCACAGTAATGTGCACTGTGTATGAGCGTATCACAGAGCTGCACAGTAATAAAACTCACAGTAATGTGCGGTGTGTATGAGCGTATCACAGAGCTCCACAGTAATAAAACTCACAGTAATGTGCACTGTGTATGAGTGTATCACAGAGCTCCACAGCAATACAACTCACAGTAATGTGCACTGTGTATGAGCGTATCACAGAGCTCCACAGTAATAAAACTCACAGTAATGTGCAGTGTGTATGAGCGTATCACAGAGCTCCACAGCAATAAAACTCACAGTAATGTGCGGTGTGTATGAGCGTATCACAGAGCTTCACGACAATAAAACTCACAGTAATGTGCGGTGTGTATGAGCGTATCACAAAGCTCCACAGCAATAAACCTCACAGTAATGTGTGGTGTGTATGAGTGTATCACAGAATCCACAGCAATAAAACAATAATGTGTAGTGTGTATGAGCGTATCACAGAACTTCACAACAATAAAACGCACAGTAATGTGCGGTGTGTATGAGCGTATCACAGAGCTCCACAGCAATAAAACTCACAGTAATGTGCGGTGTGTATGAGCGTATCACAGAGCTCCACAGCAATAAAACTCACAGTAATGTGCGGTGTGTATGAGCGTATTTGTGAGACAGATCGGACAAGCGACTAAAAAAAATTAAATCAGAAGAAGTCTGCGTCCATTACCGTGTTTCTCCGCGTCCCCTGGGCGGATTTCTTGGTGATAAATTCTCTTGTATCGCCTCGGTCGATGCATTAGGATTTGCTGAATATTTAATTTGTCTCCGGAGCCCCCCCTAATGGCTCACATTAAAGCAGCGTCAGCACGGATGTCACATGTGAGCCGCGTGTGGTCACGTTACATGTAATCCCCGTATGTCCTCTTACACAAAACTATAAAAAAAACACCTGGGAAGCACAGCTTGTGTAGCAAGATCCCCTAAATCTCACCCAAACCCAGCCCTGCCTGAGCCTGTCCTGATAATTTTAAGACAGATCCAAATGTAGCATTGCACGTGCCTGTCCTGATAATGTTAGCACACGATCCAAACATAGCAATGCATGAGCCTATCCTGATAATGTTATGTCAAATCCAAACGTAGCAATGCATGAGCCTGTCCTGATAATGTTATGACAGATCCAAACATAGTAATGCATGAGCCTGTCCTGATAATGTTATGTCAAATCCAAACGTAGCAATGCATGAGCCTGTCCTGATAATGTTATGACAGATCCAAACATAGCAATGCATGAGCCTATCCTGATAATGTTATGTCAAATCCAAACGTAGCAATGCATGAGCCTGTCCTGATAATGTTAGCACACGATCCAAACATAGCAATGCATGAGCCTATCCTGATAATGTTATGTCAAATCCAAACGTAGCAATGCATGAGCCTGTCCTGATAATGTTAGCACACGATCCAAACATAGCAATGCATGAGCCTATCCTGATAATGTTATGTCAAATCCAAACGTAGCAATGCATGAGCCTGTCCTGATAATGTTATGACAGATCCAAACATAGCAATGCATGAGCCTATCCTGATAATGTTATGTCAAATCCAAACGTAGCAATGCATGAGCCTGTCCTGATAATGTTATGACAGATCCAAACATAGTAATGCATGAGCCTGTCCTGAAAATGTGAACACATGATCCAAACATAACAATGCATGAGCCTGTCCTGATAATGTTATGACAGATCCAAACATAGCAATGCATGAGCCTGTCCTGATGTTATGACAAATCCAAACGTAGCAATGCACGAGCCTGTTCTGGTAAAGTTAACACACGATCCAAACGTAGCAATGCATGAGCCTGTCCTGATAATGTTGTGACAAATCCAAACGTAGCAATCATGAGCCTGTCCTGATAATCTGAGACAGATCTTCCATATCACAAACAAAGCCAGCCCTGCCTGCGCCTGTCCTGTTAATCAGTATAACCCCGGCACATGTTCCAGGTCCCTGAACATACTAAAAGCAGTGTGATGATAAGTGAGGACCCCCGTCTTGGTGACGGTCTCTCCCCGGGGTGCAGCCGGTGCTCCGCATGGATAGGGAGCACTTTATCCTCTGCCTTTGTCTCTGTTTCCCCGTGTGTTTCCTGCGCTGGCCGCGCCGTATCTGCATTCTGCTCCAGTACTCGCCTCCTGCGATGCAATGCAGCGGGCCGAGACTGACAGCCAGAGACAGGGGCAGCCAGAGAGAGACCGCCAGAAAGTCAAAAAGACAGCCAGGGAAAGGGGTGTCCAGAGACAGCCAGAGAGTAAAAGAGACAGCCAGAGAGTAAAAGAGACAGCCAGAGAAAAAGAGAGACCGCCAAAGATAAGACATCCAGAGAGAGAGAGACGGCCAGAGAGTCAAAGAGACAGCCATGGAAAGGGCCGACCACATAGAAGGCTAGAGAGACAGAAAGACGTCCAGAGAGTCATAGAGACAGCCAGAGATACAGACAGCGAGGAAGAGAGATTTGAAGGTGAGAGATGAAGGGGAGAGGGAAGGAGAGAGATAAAGGGGAGAGGGAGAGATGGAAGGGGGGAGAGAAAAGGGAGAGAGATGGAAGATATGAAGGAGAGATGGAAGAGGGGCGAGAGAGATGGAAGGGGGAGAGATGGAAGGGGGAGAGATGGGAGGAGGAGAGATGGGAGGAGGAGAGATGAGAGGGGGAGAGATGGAGAGGGGAGAGATGGGAGTGGGAGGGGAGAGATTGAAGGGGGAGAGATGGGAGGGGAGATGGGAGGGGGAGAGATGGGAGGGGAGATGGTAGGGGGGAGAGAGAAGGGGAGAGATGGAAGGGGGAGAGATGGGAGGAGGAAGAGATGGAAGGGGGAGAGATGGAGAGTGGGAGGGGGAGATATGGAGAGTGGGAGGGGAGAGATTGAAGGGGAAGAGATGGATAGGGGGAGAGATGGAGGGGGAGAGATGGGAGGGGAGATGGGAGGGGAGATGGGAGGGAGAGTATGGGAGGGGGAGAGATGGGAGGGGGAGAGATGAAGGGGGAGATGACAGGGGGTGAGAAGAAAAGGGAGAGAGATGGAGATATGAAGGAGAGATGGAAGAGGGGCGAGAAGATGGAAGATATGAAGGAGAGATGGAAGATATGAAGGAGAGATGGAAGGTGGGAGAGATGGAAGGGGGAGAGATGGGAGGAGGAGAGATGGAGAGGGAGAGATGGAGAGGGGAGAGATGGAGAGTGGGAGGGGAGAGATTGAAGGGGGAGAGATGGAAGGGGAGAGATGGGAGGGGAGATGGGGGGAGAGATGGGAGGGGGAGAGATGGAAGGGGGAGAGATGGGAGGGGAGAGATGGAAGGGGAGAGATGGGAGGAGGAAGGATTGGGAGGAGGAGAGATGGAAGGGGGAGAGATGGAGAGTGGGAGGGGGAGAGATGGAGAGTGGGAGGGGAGAGATTGAAGGGGAGAGATGGAAGGGGAGAGATGGGAGGGGGAGAGATGGGAGGGGGAGAGATGGAAGGGGGAGAGATGGAAGGGGAGAGATGGAAGGGGAGAGATGGAATGGGGGATATATGGAAGGGGGAGAGATGGGAGGGGGAGAGATGGAGAGTGGGAGGGGAGATGGAAGGGGGAGATATGGGAGGAGGAGAGATGGAAGGGGGAGAGATGGGAGGGGGAGAGATGGGGGAGAGAGATGGAAGGGGGAGATATGGGAGGAGAAGGAGGAAAGATAGAAGGGGAAGAGATGGAGAGAAAAGAGACAGCCAGAGACAGACAACCAGAGAAAAAGAGAGACCGCCAAAGATAGGGGCATCCAGAGAGAGAGAGACGGCCAGAGAGTCCAGCGCCACTGCCGCGTGCCAGCGATTTAAACCAGAGATTTACAGGACGCGAGGCGCCGGAGGAGAGAAGGACGCGGCGTCCCCCATGTCATGGGAGGGGGAGAGATGGAAGAGGGAGACATGGGAGGGGGAGAGTGATGGAAGGAGGAGAGATGGAAGGGGAGAGATGGGAGGTGGAGAGTGATGGAAGGAGGAGAGATGGAAGGGGGAGAGATGGAAGGGGAGAGATGGGAGGTGGAGAGATGGGAGGGGGAGAGATGGGAGGGGAGAGATGGAAGGGGGAGAGATGGGAGGGGGAGAGATGGGAGGGGGAGAGATGGAAGGGGGAGAGATGGGAGGGGGAGAGATGGGAGGGGGAGAGATGGAAGGGGGAGAGATGGAATGGGGAGATATGGAAGGGGGAGAGATGGAGAGTGGGAGGGGAGAGATGGAAGGGGGAGATATGGGAGGAGGAGAGATGGAAGGGGGAGAGATGGGAGGGGGAGAGATGGGAGGGGGAGAGAGATGGAAGGGGGAGAGAGATGGAAGGGGGAGATATGGGAGGAGAAGGAGGAAAGATAGAAGGGGAAGAGATGGAGAGAAAAGAGACAGCCAGAGACAGACAACCAGAGAAAAAGAGAGACCGCCAAAGATAGGGGCATCCAGAGAGAGAGAGACGGCCAGAGAGTCCAGCGCCACTGCCGCGTGCCAGCGATTTAAACCAGAGATTTACAGGACGCGAGGCGCCGGAGGAGAGAAGGACGCGGCGTCCCCCATGTCATGGGAGGGGGAGAGATGGAAGGGGAGACATGGGAGGGGGAGAGTGATGGAAGGAGGAGAGATGGAAGGGGAGAGATGGAAGGGGGAGAGATGGGAGGTGGAGAGTGATGGAAGGAGGAGAGATGGAAGGGGGAGAGATGGGAGGGGAGAGATGGGAGGGGAGAGATGGGAGGGGGAGAGATGGAAGGAGGAGATATGGGAGGAGGAGAGATGGGAGGAGGAGAGATGGGAGACATGGAGAGTGGGAGGGGAGAGATGGAAGGGGGAGATATAGGAGTATAGGAGGAGGAGAGATGGAAGGGGGATTGATGGAAGGAGAGATGGAGGAGGAGAGATGGAAGGGGGAGAGATGGAAGGGGGAGAGAGATGGAAGGGGGAGAGATGGAGGAGGAGAGATGGAGAGGGAGAGATGGGAGGAGGAGAGATGGAGAGTGGGAGGGGAGAGATGGAGAGTGGGAGGGGAGAGATGGAAGGGGAGAGATGGGAGGGGGAGAGATGGGAGGGGTGGGAGGGGGAGAGATGGGAAGAGAGATGAAGGGGGAGAGATGGGAGGAGGAGAGATGGGAGGGGGAGACATGGGAGGGGAGATGGGAGGGGAGAGATGGGAGGGGTGGGAGGGGAGAGATGGGGAGAGAGATGAGAGGGGGAGAGATGGGAGGAGGAGAGATGGGAGGGGGAGACATGGGAGAGGGAGACATGGGAGGGAGGGAGAGATGGAAGGGGGAGATATGGGAGGAGGAGATATGGGAGGGGGAGATATGGGAGGAGAGAGAGATGAGGGGGAGAGATGGGAGGGGGAGAGATGGGAGGGGGGGAGAGAGATGGAAGGGGGAGAGAGATGGAAGGAGATATGGGAGGAGAAGGAGGAGAGATGGAGAGAAGAGAGACAGCCAGAGACAGACAACCAGAGAAAAAGAGAGACCGCCAAAGATAGGGGCATCCAGAGAGAGAGAGACGGCCAGAGAGTCCAGCGCCACTGCCACGTGCCAGCGATTTAAACCAGAGATTTACAGGACGCGAGGCGCCAGAGGAGAGAAGGACGCGGCGTCCCCATGTCATGGGAGGGGGAGAGATGGAAGGGAGAACATGGGAGGGGGAGAGTGATGGAAGGAGGAGAGATGGAAGGGGGAGAGATGGAAGGGGGAAAGATGGGAGGTGGAGAGTGATGGAAGGAGGAGAGATGGAAGGGGAGAGATGGAAGGGGGAGAGATGGAAGGGGAGAGATGGGAGGTGGAGAGATGGGAGGGGGAGAGATGGAAGGGGGAGAGATGGGAGGGGAGAGATGGAAGGGGAGAGATGGGAGGGGAGAGATGGGAGGGGGAGAGATGGAAGGAGGAGATATGGGAGGAGGAGAGATGGAGAGGGAGAGATGGGAGGAGGAGAATGGGAGAGATGGAGAGTGGGAGGGGAGAGATGGAAGGGGGAGATATAGGAGTATAGGAGAAGGAGAGATGGAAGGGTGAGAGATGGAAGGGGGATTGATGGAAGGGTGAGAGATGGAAGGGGGGGAGATCGGAGGAGGAGAGATGGAAGGGGAGAGATGGGAGGAGGAGAGATGGAGGGGGAGAGATGGAGAGTGGGAGGGGGAGAGATGGAGAGTGGGAGGGGAGAGATGGAAGGGGGAGAAATGGGAGGGGAGATGGGAGGGGGAGAGATGGGAGGGGTGGGAGGGGAGAGATGGGGAGAGAGATGGAGGGGGAGAGATGGGAGGAGGAGAGATGGGAGAGATGGAGAGTGGGAGGGGAGAGATGGAGAGATGAGAGTGGAGGGGAGAGATGAAGGGGGAGGGGAGATATAGGAGTATAGGAGAAGGAGAGATGTAAGGAGGAGAGATGAAGGAGGAGAGATGGAAGGGGGATTGATGGAAGGGGAGAGATGGAAGGGGGAGAGATGGGAGGAGGAGAGATGGAAGGGGAGAGATGGAGGAGGAGAGATGGGAGGGGGAGAGATGGAGAGTGGGGGGGGAGAGATGGAGAGTGAGGGGGAGAGATGGAAGGGGGGGAGATGGGAGGGGGAGAGATGGGAGGGGGAGAGATGGGGAGAGAGATGGAGGGGGAGAGATGGGAGGAGGAGAGATGGGAGGGGGACATGGGAGGGGAGATGGGAGGGGAGAGATGGGGGGGAGAGATGGGGAGAGAGATGGAGGGGGAAAGATGGGAGGAGGAGAGATGGGAGGGGGAGACATGGGAGGGGGAGAGAGATGGAAGGGGAGAGAGATGGAGGGGGAGAGAGATGGAAGGGGGAGAGATGGAAGGGGAGAGATTGAGGTGGAGAGATGGGAGGGGGAGAGATGGGAGGGGGAGAGAGGAAGGGGGAGAGATGGGAGGAGGAGATATGGTAGGGGAGATATGGGAGGAGAAGGGGAGAGATGGAAAGGGGAGAGATGGGAGGGGAGAGATGGAGAGTGGGAGGGGAGAGAGATGGAGAGGGGAGGGGAGAGATGGAAGGGGGAGAAATGGGAGGAGGCGAGATGGGAGGGGGAGAGATAGGGAGAGAGAAGGAGGGGAGAGATGGAAGGGGGAGAGATGGAAGGATGAGACATGGGAGGGGGAGAGAGATGGAAGGGTGAGAGATGGAAGGGGGAGAGATGGGAGGAGGAGAGATGGAAGGGGGAGAGAGATGGGAGGGGAGAGTTGGAAGGGGGGGAGATGGGAAGGGGAGAGATGGGAGGGAGAGAGATGGAGGGGAGAGAGATGGGAGGAGGAGAGATGGGAGGGAGAGAGATGGGAGGGAGAGAGATGGAGAGTGGGAGGAAGGAGACCTGATGAGTTAAATAAACTCAGGGATGGTGAAGAGATGAATGGACGGACGCGGAGTTACTGGGAGGGCTCAAAGTGATATTGGGGGAGCGGAGTGACTCGTAGAAGGGGGGGACAGCAGAATCTGCGGGAAGACAAGGTGAAAGAAGGAAAGGAGAATGAGCCGGCTCTCCGTAATAATCTTATTTCTAATCATTCCTGTTTGATGGTCCTCTCCTCCAGCGCCGCTGCCGCATGCCAGCGATTTAACCAGAGATTTACAGAACGCGAGGCGCCGGAGGAGAGAAGGACGCGGCGTCCCCCATGTCATGGGAGGGGGAGAGATGGAAGGGGGAGACATGGGAGGGGGAGAGTGATGGAAGGAGGAGAGATGGAAGGGGGAGAGATGGAAGGGGGAAAGATGGGAGGTGGAGAGTGATGGAAGGAGGAGAGATGGAAGGGGAGAGATGGAAGGGGGAGAGATGGAAGGGGGAGAGATGGGAGGTGGAGAGATGGAAGGGGGAGAGATGGGAGGGGGAGAGATGGAAGGGGGAGAGATGGGAGGGGGAGAGATGGGAGGGGAGAGATGGAAGGAGGAGATATGGGAGGAGAGAAGATGGGAGGGGAGAGATGGGGGAGGAGAGATGGGAGAGATGGAGAGTGGGAGGGGAGAGATGGAAGGGGGAGATATAGGAGTATAGGAGAAGGAGAGATGGAAGGGGAGAGATGGAAGGAGGAGAGATGGAAGGGGGATTGATGGAAGGGTGAGAGATGGAAGGGGAGAGATGGGAGGAGGAGAGATGGAAGGGGAGAGATGGGAGGAGGAGAGATGGGAGGGGGAGAGATGGAGAGTGGGAGGGGAGATGGAGAGTGGGAGGGGAGAGATGGAAGGGGGAAATGGGAGGGGAGATGGGAGGGGGAGAGATGGGAGGGGTGGGAGGGGGAGAGATGGGGAGAGAGATGGAGGGGAAGAGATGGGAGGAGGAGAGATGAGAGATGGAGAGTGGGAGGGGAGAGATGGAAGGGGGAGATATAGGAGTATAGGAGAAGGAGAGATGTAGGAGGAGAGATGGAAGGAGGAGAGATGGAAGGGGGATTGATGGAAAGGGGGAGAGATGGAAGGGGGAGAGATGGGAGGAGGAGAGATGGAAGGGGGAGAGATGGGAGGAGGAGAGATGGGAGGGGGAGAGATGGAGAGTGGGAGGGGGAGAGATGGAGAGTGGGAGGGGAGAGATGGAAGGGGGGGATGGGAGGGGAGAGATGGGAGGGGTGGAGGGAGAGATGGGGAGAGAGATGGAGGGGGAGAGATGGGAGGAGGAGAGATGGGAGGGGGACATGGGAGGGGAGATGGGAGGGGGAGAGATGGGAGGGGGAGAGATGGGGAGAGAGATGGAGGGGGAAAGATGGGAGGAGGAGAGATGGGAGGGGAGACATGGGAGGGGAGAGAGATGGAAGGGGAGAGAGATGGAAGGGGGAGAGAAATGGAAGGGGGAGAGATGGAAGGGGGAGAGATTGGAGGTGGAGAGATGGGAGGGGGAGAGATGGGAGGGGAGAGATGGAAGGGGGAGAGATGGAAGGGGGAGAGATGGGAGGAGGAGATATGTAGGGGAGATATGGGAGGAGAAGGGGGAGAGATGGAAAGGGAGAGATGGGAGGGGGAGAGATGGAGAGTGGGAGGGGGAGAGAGATGGAGAGGGGAGGGGAGAGATGGAGGGGGAGAAATGGGAGGAGGCGAGATGGGAGGGGGAGAGATAGGGAGAGAAGGAGGGGGAGAGATGGAAGGGGGGAGAGATGGAAGGATGAGACATGGAGGGGGAGAGATGGAAGGGTGAGAGATGGAAGGGGGAGAGATGGGAGGAGGAGAGATGGAAGGGGGAGAGAGATGGAGGGGAGAGTTGGAAGGGGGGAGATGGGAAGGGGAGAGATGGGGAGAGAGATGGGAGGAGGAGAGATGGAGGGAGCGAGATGGGAGGGGAGAGAGAGGGAGGAGAGAGAGATGGGAGGAGGAGAGATGGGAGGGAGAGAGATGGGAGGGAGAGAGATGGAGAGTGGGAGGAAGGAGACCTGATGAGTTAAATAAACTCAGGGATGGTGAGAGATGAATGGACGGACGCGGAGTTACTGGGAGGGCTCAAAGTGATATTGGGGGAGCGGAGTGACTCGTAGAAGGGGGGGACAGCAGGAAATCTGCGGGAAGACAAGGTGAAAGGAAGGAAAGGAGAATGAGCCGGCTCTCCGTAATAATCTTATTTCTAATCATTCCTGTTTGATGGTCCTCTCCTCCAGCGCCGCTGCCGCATGCCAGCGATTTAAACCAGAGATTTACAGGACGCGAGGCGCCGGAGGAGAGAAGGACGCGGCGTCCCCCATGTCATTGCTCCACATCACTCCCTCATCTACTACTCCGAAATGGTTAATCCGGGACGGTGAGAAGACCCCTCCATCCTGCGATCAATAATCAATAGCAGGAGGTCAAGGGACCGCGGTGACCCCTGGCCTAATGCCGCATTGTTAACCATCGCCTGCCTGATCAATATCCTGGCAGCTGCGACAGCGAGCGTTGGACATCCTGAGCATCGCCGCCGGGTGACAGCGGTGTCCGATCAATCTCAGACACGGTAATACCCATCAGCCCCCCCGGCAGCCCGCCACGTCACTGCCCCCTCCTTGGTGCAAGTCCAGGAATGTGAGGGACAGCCATGTAACTACATTATACAACCGTGCGGCGTGAATTAGCGCCGCCATGCTTCACTGGCCGCCAACGCGCCTCCGGTATGACCAGATTGGGAGCACAGAGAGACACCTCCACGGCGGATATTAATCTCGTGCGAACCTGTCAGGTGTGAACTCTGCAGAGCGACCAGGTGTCGCACCTCCAAGCACACGGCAGCCCAAGGACGGCATGACGTCCCGGTGCCACCATGGCGGTTACCCTTGTGATGCGGCAGCGTTTCACTCCTGATGCATACAAGGACTCGGACGCTCAAACCCGCGGATATGTATCGAAATAAAGACATCATCGTCCAAACCCACCCGATACAGCGTGACCACAACAACCAGGATCGGACCCCGCAAACAGTAACAAAAGGGTTAGCACGCCGGATCTTGTCACGTCTGACGCAGCCGGCGCTTTAAGAACGGGAGGAAATTACACATAAAAAAAAAGAATTATAAGAAAAATAAAAAAATCCCCATTATTGTGAAACCGCAACGAGCACAACGGAGCACAACGAACACAATGAACACAATGAAAGACGAGTTAAGAGCGAGAGTTACATCAAGCCGTGACAAGTCGCTCCAGCTGGACGGCAACAGCCGGGGGAGGGGTCACTCATTGCAAGGAGGACTTGCGCGGAATTAAGAGGTGTCACATTTATAATTAAATATGTATATACACACACGCAGACACACACACACGCACGTACACACACACGCAGACAGACACACACAGACACACGCAGACACACGCACGCACACACACACACACGCAGACACACACGCATGCACACACACACGCACACACACATACGCGAAGGGACATTTTGGCAAAAAAACTAGCAATTCACAAAATTCCTGAAAACCCGGAGAGCATCATCAGATAATCAACACATACATCTAAAAGAGAAGAGGGGCGAAAAGACAACAATGTACACGAGTCAGCTGTGATCTAACAACCACAAAAGCAACCTAACAAACAGGATACACATATACACACACAGGATATACATATACACACACAGGATATACATATACACACACAGGATACACACACAGGATATACATATACACACACAGGATACACACACAGGATATACATATACACACACAGGATACACACACAGGATATACATATACACACACAGGATACACACACAGGATATACATATACACACACAGGATACACACACAGGATATACATATACACACACAGGATATACATATACACACACAGGATACACACACAGGATATACATATACACACACAGGATACACACACAGGATATACATATACACACAGGATACACACACAGGATATACATATACACACACAGGATACACACACAGGATATACATATACATACACAGGATATACATATACACACACAGGATACACACACAGGATATACATATACACACAGGATACACACACAGGATATACATACACACAGGATACACACACAGGAATATACATATACACACACAGGATACACACCAGGATATACATATACACACACAGGATATACATATACACACACAGGATACACACACAGGATATACATATACACACAGGATACACACACAGGATATACATATACACACACAGGATATACATATACACACACAGGATACACACACAGGATATACATATACACACACAGGATATACATATACACACACAGGATATACATATACACACACAGGATATACATATACACACACAGGATATACATATACACACACAGGATATACATATACACACACAGGATACACACACAGGATATACATATACACACACAGGATATACATATACACAGGGAGGGATATAAAATAAAGGATGTGTTATTAACATTGAGTTTACTGTGAGTTTTATTGCTGTGGAGCTCTGTGATACGCTCATACACTGCTCATGAACCAGACCCAGGATCACATACAGGAGATCTCAAGAACCAGACCCAGGATCACATACAGGAGATCTCAAGATCCAGACCCAGGATCACATACAGGAGATCTCATAAACCAGACCCATGATCACATACAGGAGATCTCAAGAACCAGACCCAGGATCACATACAGGAGATCTCATAAACCAGTCCCAGGATCACATACAGGAGATCTCATGAACCAGACCCAGGATCACATACAGGAGATCTCAAGAACCAGACCCAGGATCACATACAGGAGATCTCATAAACCAGACCCATGATCACATACAGGAGATCTCAAGAACCAGACCCAGGATCACATACAGGAGATCTCATAACCAGACCAGGATCACATACAGGAGATCTCATAAACCAGACCCATGATCACATACAGGAGATCTCAAGAACCAGACCCATGATCACATACAGGAGATCTCATAAACCAGACCCATGATCACATACAGGAGATCTCAAGAACCAGACCCAGGATCACATACAGGAGATCTCATAAACCAGACCCAGGATCACATACAGGAGATCTCATGAACCAGACCAAGGATCACATACAGGAGATCTCATAAACCAGACCCATGATCACATACAGGAGATCTCAAGAACCAGACCCAGGATCACATACAGGAGATCTCATAAACCAGACCCAGGATCACATACAGGAGATCTCATGAACCAGACCCAGGCTCACATACAGAAGATCTCAAGAACCAGACCCAGGATCACATACAGGAGATCTCAAGAACCAGACCCAGGATCACATACAGGAGATCTCATAAACCAGACCCAGGATCACATACAGGAGAGACTCATGAACCAGACCCAGGATCACATACAGGAGATCTCAAGAACCAGACCCAGGATCACATACAGGAGATCTCAAGAACCAGACCCAGGATCACATACAGGAGATCTCATAAACCAGACCCATGATCACATACAGGAGATCTCAAGAACCAGACCCAGGATCACATACAGGAGATCTCATAAACCAGACCCAGGATCACATACAAGAGATCTCATGAACCAGACCCAGGCTCACATACAGAAGATCTCAAGAACCAGACCCAGGATCACATACAGGAGATCTCATGAACCAGACCTAGGCTCACATACAGAAGATCTCAAGAACCAGACCCAGGATCACATACAGGAGATCTCAAGAACCAGACCCAGGATCACATACAGGAGATCTCAAGAACCAGACCCAGGATCACATACAGGAGATCTCATAAACCAGTCCCAGGATCACATACAGGAGATTTCATGAACCAGACCCAGGCTCACATACAGAAGATCTCAAGAACTAGACCCAGGATCACATACAGGAGATCTCATAAACCAGACCCAGGATCACATACAGGAGATCTCAAGAACCAGACCCAGGATCACATACAGGAGATCTCAAGAACCAGACCCAGGATCACATACAGGAGATCTCATAAACCAGACCCAGGATCACATACAGGAGATCTCATAAACCAGACCCAGGAACACATACAGGAGATCTCATAAACCAGACCCAGGATCACGTACAGAAGATCTCATGAACCAGGTCCAGGGTCACATACAGGAGATCTCATGAACCAGACCAGGATCACATACAGGAGATCTCAAGATCCAGACCAGGATCACATACAGGAGATCTCATAAACCAGACCCATGATCACATACAGGAGATCTCAAGAACCAGACCCAGGATCACATACAGGAGATCTCATAAACCAGTCCCAGGATCACATACAGGAGATCTCATGAACCAGACCCAGGATCACATACAGGAGATCTCAAGAACCAGACCCAGGATCACATACAGGAGATCTCATAAACCAGACCCATGATCACATACAGGAGATCTCAAGAACCAGACCCAGGATCACATACAGGAGATCTCATAAACCAGACCCAGGATCACATACAGGAGATCTCATAAACCAGACCCATGATCACATACAGGAGATCTCAAGAACCAGACACATGATCACATACAGGAGATCTCATAAACCAGACCCATGATCACATACAGGAGATCTCAAGAACCAGACCCAGGATCACATACAGGAGATCTCATAAACCAGACCCAGGATCACATACAGGAGATCTCATGAACCAGACCAAGGATCACATACAGGAGATCTCATAAACCAGACCCATGATCACATACAGGAGATCTCAAGAACCAGACCCAGGATCACATACAGGAGATCTCATAAACCAGACCCAGGATCACATACAGGAGATCTCATGAACCAGACCCAGGCTCACATACAGAAGATCTCAAGAACCAGACCCAGGATCACATACAGGAGATCTCAAGAACCAGACCCAGGATCACATACAGGAGATCTCATAAACCAGACCCAGGATCACATACAGGAGATCTCATGAACCAGACCCAGGATCACATACAGGAGATCTCAAGAACCAGACCCAGGATCACATACAGGAGATCTCAAGAACCAGACCCAGGATCACATACAGGAGATCTCATAAACCAGACCCATGATCACATACAGGAGATCTCAAGAACCAGACCCAGGATCACATACAGGAGATCTCATAAACCAGACCCAGGATCACATACAAGAGATCTCATGAACCAGACCCAGGCTCACATACAGAAGATCTCAAGAACCAGACCCAGGATCACATACAGGAGATCTCATGAACCAGACCTAGGCTCACATACAGAAGATCTCAAGAACCAGACCCAGGATCACATACAGGAGATCTCAAGAACCAGACCCAGGATCACATACAGGAGATCTCAAGAACCAGACCCAGGATCACATACAGGAGATCTCATAAACCAGTCCCAGGATCACATACAGGAGATTTCATGAACCAGACCCAGGCTCACATACAGAAGATCTCAAGAACTAGACCCAGGATCACATACAGGAGATCTCATAAACCAGACCCAGGATCACATACAGGAGATCTCAAGAACCAGACCCAGGATCACATACAGGAGATCTCAAGAACCAGACCCAGGATCACATACAGGAGATCTCATAAACCAGACCCAGGATCACATACAGGAGATCTCATAAACCAGACCCAGGAACACATACAGGAGATCTCATAAACCAGACCCAGGATCACGTACAGAAGATCTCATGAACCAGGTCCAGGGTCACATACAGGAGATCTCATGAACCAGGTCCAGGATCACATACAGGAGATCTCATGAACCAGACCCAGGATCCCATACAGGAGATCTCAAGAACCAGACCCAGGATCACATACAGGAGATCTCATAAACCAGACCCAGGATCACATACAGGAGATCTCATAAACCAGACCCATCATCACATACAGGAGATCTCAAGAACCAGACCCAGGATCACATACAGGAGATCTCATAAACCAGACCCAGGATCACATACAGGAGATCTCATGAACCAGACCCAGGATCACATACAGGAGATCTCATAAACCAGACCCATGATCACATACAGGAGATCTCAAGAACCAGACCCAGGATCACATACAGGAGATCTCATAAACCAGACACATGATCACATACAGGAGATCTCATAAACCAGACCCATGATCACATACAGGAGATCTCAAGAACCAGACCCAGGATCACATACAGGAGATCTCAAGAACCAGACCCAGGATCACATACAGGAGATCTCATAAACCAGACCCAGGATCACATACAGGAGATCTCATGAACCAGACCCAGGATCACATACAGGAGATCTCATAAACCAGACCCATGATCACATACAGGAGATCTCAAGAACCAGACCCATGATCACATACAGGAGATCTCAAGAAGCAGACCCATGATCACATACAGGAGATCTCAAGAACCAGACCCAGGATCACATACAGGAGATCTCATAAACCAGACCCATGATCACATACAGGAGATCTCAAGAACCAGACCCAGGATCACATACAGGAGATCTCATAAACCAGACCCAGGATCACATACAGGAGATCTCATAAACCAGACCCAGGAACACATACAGGAGATCTCATAAACCAGACCCAGGATCACGTACAGAAGATCTCATGAACCAGGTCCAGGGTCACATACAGGAGATCTCATGAACCAGGTCCAGGATCACATACAGGAGATCTCATGAACCAGACCCATGATCACATACAGGAGATCTCAAGAACCAGACCCAGGATCGCATACAGGAGATCTCAAGAACCAGACCCATGATCACATACAGGAGATCTCATGAACCAGACCCATGATCATATACAGGAGATCTCATAAACCAGTCCCAGGATCACGTACAGGAGATCTCATAAACCAGACCCAGGATCACATACAGGAGATCTCAAGAACCAGACCCAGGATCACATACAGGAGATCTCATAAACCAGACCCAGGATCACATACAGGAGATCTCATGAACCAGACCCAGGCTCACATACAGAAGATCTCAAGAACCAGACCCAGGATCACATACAGGAGATCTCATGAACCAGACCTAGGCTCACATACAGAAGATCTCAAGAACCAGACCCAGGATCACATACAGGAGATCTCAAGAACCAGACCCAGGATCACATACAGAAGATCTCATAAACCAGGTCCAGGGTCACATACAGGAGATCTCATAAACCAGACCCAGGATCACATACAGGAGATCTCATAAACCAGACCCAGGATCACATACAGGAGAACTCAAGAACCAGACCCAGGATCACATACAGGAGATCTCATAAACCAGACCCATGATCACATACAGGAGATCTCAAGAACCAGACCCAGGATCACATACAGGAGATCTCATAAACCAGACCCAGCATCACATACAGGAGATCTCAAGAACCAGACCCAGGATCACATACAGGAGATCTCATAAACCAGGTCCAGGGTCACATACAGGAGATCTCATAAACCAGACCCAGGATCACATACAGGAGATCTCATGAACCAGACCCAGGATCACATACAGGAGATCTCATGAACCAGACCCAGGCTCACATACAGAAGATCTCATAAACCAGGTCCAGGGTCACATACAGGAGATCTCATAAACCAGACCCAGGATCACATACAGGAGATCTCATAAACCAGACCCAGGATCACATACAGGAGAACTCAAGAACCAGACCCAGGATCACATACAGGAGATCTCATAAACCAGACCCAGCATCACATACAGGAGATCTCAAGAACCAGACCCAGGATCACATACAGGAGATCTCATAAACCAGGTCCAGGGTCACATACAGGAGATCTCATAAACCAGACCCAGGATCACATACAAGAGATCTCATGAACCAGGTCCAGGGTCACATACAGGAGATCTCATAAACCAGACCCATGATCACATACAGGAGATCTCATGAACCAGACCCATGATCACATACAGGAGATCTCATGAACCAGACCCTGTTGTTCACAAGCCAGGCTTTGGGGGGGGGTGATTTTATAGGAACAGGTCCCTGGGGCTCCCATGGTGGGATTTAGGGGGTCTGATTATTTCTCCACCATTTATTATATAAGCCAACGTGCAGAAAAAACAATGGACTGTGTGGAACCAGCAAGTTGCTTATAAACGCTCGATGATTCTCTGTTTAGTAGATAATCCCCTCAGCACAGAGCAATATCAAAATTCCAGCTTGGGGGCTGCGTCACAGTATGTGTTGGAGTTTTACGGGTAAAAGTAATAATCACAATGAGCGCAGGGCTGAGCGATGGGTTTTGTAGGTCAAGAAGGTAAAACCTGTCAGAAAGGATCATCCGTAATGAGATTTCTAGAAGTTTCCATCAATCCCTCCACCAGTTCTGCATCTGACAGTAACAGACGCCCCCATCACACCAAAACCATCCGTCAGGGCGAAGGGCAAGACCAATCGGCAGGAAAAACACTCCAACCGCCCAACCACCTCCTGGACTGCAAGCTCAGACCCTGCAGCATTATGGTGAGTGCATTGCACCCTGGGAAAGTTCTACCACCCTCTTCTATTACAGACTTTATCCTGTATGTTTCCAGGACAACTGATTGCAAGCTCTTCAGACCAATACACAGGGTTTGTAAGCATTGTGGTGTAAACTACTGTAAAACATGTCCGCAGGATCGCGCTCTTTATAAACAGCTCCCGGCGTTCCCAGACCCGTCAACACGAGACATTTACTTAAGATAATGAGAGGGGGGCATTCCCAGCGTGCACGCGCCACCGATGAGCGTATCGACGCATGCGCACATGAGCATATAGAATGCGCACTGCACATCAAAAGCAACCGGCCTGTTGGACGCATGCGCGCATGAGCATATAGAATGCGCACTGCACATCAAAAGCAACCGGCCTGTTGGACGCATGCGCGCATGAGCATATAGAATGCGCACTGCACATCAAAAGCAACCGGCCTGTTGGACGCATGCGCGCATGAGCATATAGAATGCGCACTGCACATCAAAAGCGACTGGCCCGTTGGACGCATGCGCGCATGAGCATATAGAATGCGCACTGCACATCAAAAGCAACCGGCCCGTTGGACGCATGCGCACATGAGCATATAGAATGCGCACGGCACATCAAAAGTGACTGGCCTGTTGGACGCATGCGCACATGAGCATATATAATGTGCACTGCACATCAAAAGCGACCGGCCCGTTGGACACATGCGCGCATGAGCATATAGAAAGCGCACTGCACATCAAAAGCGACCGGCCTGTTGGACGCATGCGCGCATGAGCATATAGAATGCGCACTGCACATCAAAAGCGACCGGCCTGTTGGACACATGCGCGCATGAGCATATAGAATGTGCACTGCACATCAAAAGCGACCGGCCCGTTGGACTCATGCGCACATGAGCACTTTATCCTGTATGTTTCCAGGACAACTGATTGCAAGCTCTTCAGACCAAGACACAGGGTTTGTAAGCATTGTGGTGTAAACTACTGTAAAACATGTCCGCAGGATCGCGCTCTTTATAAACAGCTCCCGGCGTTCCCAGACCCGTCAACACGAGACATTTACTTAAGATAATGAGAGGGGGGCATTCCCAGCATGCACGCGCCACCGATGAGCGTATCGACGCATGCGCACATGAGCATATAGAATGCGCACTGCACATCAAAAGCAACCGGCCTGTTGGACGCATGCGCGCATGAGCATATAGAATGCGCACTGCACATCAAAAGCAACCGGCCTGTTGGACGCATGCGCGCATGAGCATATAGAATGCGCACTGCACATCAAAAGCAACCGGCCTGTTGGACGCATGCGCGCATGAGCATATAGAATGCGCACTGCACATCAAAAGCAACCGGCCCGTTGGACGCATGCGCACATGAGCATATAGAATGCGCACTGCACATCAAAAGCGACCGGCCTGTTGGACACATGCGCGCATGAGCATATAGAATGTGCACTGCACATCAAAAGCGACCGGCCCGTTGGACTCATGCGCACATGAGCACTTTATCCTGTATGTTTCCAGGACAACTGATTGCAAGCTCTTCAGACCAAGACACAGGGTTTGTAAGCATTGTGGTGTAAACTACTGTAAAACATGTCCGCAGGATCGCGCTCTTTATAAACAGCTCCCGGCGTTCCCAGACCCGTCAACACGAGACATTTACTTAAGATAATGAGAGGGGGGCATTCCCAGCGTGCACGAGCCACCGATGAGCGTATCGACGCATGCGCACATGAGCATATAGAATGCGCACTGCACATCAAAAGCAACCGGCCTGTTGGACGCATGCGCGCATGAGCATATAGAATGCGCACTGCACATCAAAAGCGACTGGCCCGTTGGACGCATGCGCGCATGAGCATATAGAATGTGCACTGCACATCAAAAGCAACCAGCCCGTTGGACGCATGCACACATGAGCATATAGAATGCGCACGGCACATCAAAAGTGACTGGCCTGTTGGACGCATGCGCACATGAGCATATATAATGTGCACTGCACATCAAAAGCGACCGGCCCGTTGGACGCATGCGCGCATGAGCATATAGAATGCGCACTGCACATCAAAAGCGACCGGCCTGTTGGACGCATGCGCGCATGAGCATATAGAATGCGCACTGCACATCAAAAGCGACCGGCCTGTTGGACGCATGCGCGCATGAGCATATAGAATGTGCACGGCACATCAAAAGCGACCGGCCCGTTGGACGCATGCGCGCATGAGCATATAGAATGTGCACTGCACATCAAAAGCGACCGGCCTGTTGGACGCATGCGCGCATGAGCATATAGAATGCGCACTGCACATCAAAAGCGACCGGCCTGTTGGACGCATGCACGCATGAGCATATAGAATGCGCACTGCACATCAAAAGCGACCGGCCTGTTGGACGCATGCGTTATATGTCACTTGGGGTTGATCAGCTGGTGGCCATGCGATCTTTGAAGGCGGCGCAGCCCGACAGCGGAGTGACGAGATTGGCTGGACTTTTTGGCGCCTTCGAGGGTCTCGTCTTCCTTACTAATTACCAGTACAAACCAGGCAATCGACACACCCCTCCCTGCGTACTCTCTACGGGCTCATATATATGTCACTCCAACTGTGAGTACAACCCCCCATACCTCCAATACATACTGGCATAAGTGGGCACGTTAAGCCCAGCCCCTCCCCCACAACCCTAACCATTTGAGTGTCACACAATACAAGTCCAGCGGTTTTCTGTTGACTCACGTTTCTCTTTAATCACACTTAAACATGTCACGTCTTGCTCCTGATGATGCTGCAGGGTCAGCGAAACGCATGGAGCCATGCAATGTTTGATCATATTTAGAGAGCGACTTTAACCCCTCGGGCACAGGGTGTTAATTCTGTTTTTTGGCTGTTTTCTGTGTTTTGAATGAGCGCTCGCAGGAAGGTCATTAAGCCCGGTGTGTCCTCACAGATTGGTAACCTATGCAGATGTTTACTACAGGACAGATGGTGGCATTACTTCAGCCCTGACACAGTATATAGTCCCTGTCTCTCTGTATACAGACCCCCCAAAAGCACGTTTCTACCTTCAAATCTACTGCTAGTTAAAAGTAGGGGCGACTAATCAGTGGCTGCTACATCTCATGTAACGTGCCGTTGTTTTTAGTGACAGCTACACATGATCGTTTTTGTGATTATATGTATACAGTATATTTTTTCTTCTTTTTGTACTTGTTTTAGAAGCTTTTTGGTCTTTTGCATGTTGTTTTACCAACGTTTTGGTGCCTTTGACAACATGTGTATCTCTGGTTTATACACTGTATTTGTGTGCTTGTTTTTTTTTTGATACATTGTCCGTTCGAGGACAAATCTTAGGTTACTCTGTCTGTACTGACGATCTGACATACAGAATACACTTTCATAGAAACATAGAAAGATGTCGGCAGATAAGAACCTTTCGGCCCATCTAGTCGCCCAATTACATGGATACTTTACCTGGATTTATCTTTTGTTTAGGATAGCCGTATGCCTATCCCATGCTTGCTTAAATTTAATTACTGTTTTGGCCTCTACCACTTCAACTGGAAGACTGTTCCATGTATCCACCACCCTCTCAGTAAAATAATGCTTCCTGATGTTACTTTTAAACCTTTGCCCCTCTAATCTAAGACTATGTCCTCTTGTTTTGCTACTTTGTTTCCATTTAAATATACTCCCTTCCTCTACCTTGTGGATTCCCTTTACGTATTTAAATGTTTCTATCATATCTCCTCTGTCTCGTCTTTTTTCCAAGCTATACATGTTAAGATCATTAAGCCTTTCCTGGTAACTTTTCTCCTTCAAGCCGTACACCATTTTAGTAGCCCTTCTCTGAACTCTCTCTAAGATGTCTATATCCTTCTGGAGATACGGTCTCCAGTACTGCACACAGTACTCCAAGTGAGGTCTCACCAGTGCTCTGTACAGTGGCATGAGCACTTCCCTTTTCCTACTGCTAATACCTCTCCCTACACAACCAAGCATTCTGCCAGCATTTCCAAGCATTCTGCCAGCATTTCCTGCTGCTCTATTACATTGACTACTTACCCTTAGATCCTCTGCAATAATAACCCCTAAATCCCAACCCTCAGATGTATCAAATATTCTATATTCAGCCCTTGGGTTTTTACGTCCCAGGTGCATTATCTTGCACTTATACACATTAAAACTCAATTGGCACAGCTCCGACCATTTTTTTAGTTTACCTAAATCATTTGTCATTTGGCTGATCCCTCCAGGAACGTCAACTCTGTTGCAAATCTTTGTGTCATCAGCAAAAAGACATCCTTTTCCATTAATACCTTCTGCAATATCACTAATAAAAATATTAAAGAGAATGGGTCCAAGTACTGACCCCTGAGGTACCCCACTGTTAACAAGACCTTGCGCCGAATAAACTCCATTTACCACAACCCTCTGTTGTCTGTCACTCAGCCACTGCCTAATCCATTCAACAATATTGGAATCCAAGCTCAAAGATTGCAATTTATTGATAAGCCTTCTATGCGGAACAGTATCAAAAGCCTTACTGAATCTAAATAAGCAATGTCTACTGCACCACCTGTGTCTATTATTTTTGTTACTAGGGTTGCACCGATACCGATACTAGTATCGATATCGGTGCCGATACCGGGTACTGCAGGAGTACTTGGTACTCGTGCAGTACCCCCGATATTTTTTTCCGATACCGGAAGCCGGCATTGAGCCGGCTTCCGGTATCCGAGGGGCTGCGGCGGCTGTCCGAATGCTCTATCGGCATTCGGACAGCCGCCCCTGGAGCTCTGCGATACTCACCTTCCTTCAGCGCCGCCGAGAATGTCTTCGCGCGCGCGCGCTGGTTGGAAGGACCCCAGCCGCGACCACGTGGGACCATGTGATCACAGCTGGGGTCCTTCCAACGAGCGCGCGCGCGGAAACTTTCCCGGCGCTGCTCAGGAAGGTAAGTATTAAACAAAGTGAGCAGCTGCAGGGCCTGTCCGAATGCCGATAGAGCATTCAGACAGGCCCTGCAGCTGCTCTCCGCTCATACTCACCTTCCTTCAGCGACGCCGGGAAAGTTTCCGCGCGTGCGCTGGTTGGAAGGACCCCAGCCGTGATCACATGGTCCCACGTGGTCGCGGCTGGGGTCCTTCCAACCAGCGCGCGCGCGCGAAGACATTCTCGGCGGCGCTGAAGGAAGGTGAGTATGAGCGGAGCGGAGCGGAGGGGGGGGGGCAATATCCATGAGCAATGGGGCATATCCATGAGCAATGGGGCATATCCATGAGCAATGGGGCATATCCATGAGCAGGGGGGCAATATCCATGAGCAAGGGGGCATATCCATGAGCAAGGGGCATATCCATGAGCAGGGGGGCAATATCCATGAGCAAGGGGGCATATCCATGAGCAAGGGGGCATATCCATGAGCAATGGGGCATATCCATGAGCAATGGGGCATATCCATGAGCAATGGGGCATATCCATGAGCAAGGGGGCATATCCATGAGCAAGGGGGCAATATCCATGAGCAAGGGGGCAATATCCATGAGCAATGGGGCATATCCATGAGCAATGGGGCATATCCATGAGCAGGGGGGCATATCCATGAGCAAGGGGGCAATATCCATGAGCAAGGGGGCATATCCATGAGCAAGGGGGCATATCCATGAGCAAGGGGGCAATATCCATGAGCAATGGGGCATATCCATGAGCAATGGGGCATATCCATGAGCAGGGGGCATATCCATGAGCAAGGGGGCAATATCCATGAGCAAGGGGCATATCCATGAGCAAGGGGGCATATCCATGAGCAAGGGGGCATATCCATGAGCAAGGGGGCAATATCCATGAGCATGGGGCATATCCATGAGCAATGGGGCATATCCATGAGCTGGGGGGCATATCCATGAGCTGGGGGGGCAATTATCCATGAGCAGGGGGCATATCTATGAGACCTGGGGGCTTTATAGGAGGTCTGTTCTTATTGGAAAGCGTCACATGGCATAAAATAAAAGTATCGGTAATTGGTATCGGTGAGTACTTGAACAAAAGTATCGGTACTCGTACTCAGTCTTAAAAAAGTGGTATCGGTGCATCCCTATTTGTTACCCAATCAAAAAAAATCAATAAGATTAGTTTGGCATGATCTCCCTGAGGTAAACCCATGTTGTTTCTGATCCTGTAATCTATGTGTTTTTAGATGTTCAACAATCCTTTCCTTTAACATGGTTTCCATTAATTTCCCCACTACTGACGTAAGACTAACTGGCCTATAGTTCCCCGATTCCTCCCTACTACCCTTCTTGTAAATGGGCACAACATTTGCTAATTTCCAGTCTTCTGGGACGACTCCCGTTAGCAAGGATTGGTTAAATAAATCTGTTAACGGTTTTGCTATTACATCACTGAGCTCTTTAAATAATTTAGGGTGGATCCCATCAGGCCCCATTGACTTATTTGTCTTTACTTCAGACAGCTGCTGTAGAACCTCCTCCTCTGTAAACTGATATGTAAATGTCTCGTTAGTGTTTCCTCCTAACTGAGGTCCCTTTCCTTCCTTTTCTTCTGCAAAGACTGAACAAAAATATTCATTGAGGCAGTCAGCGAGACTTTTATCCTCTTCTACATACCTTCCTTCCTTTGTTTTTAATCTAACTAATCCTTGTTTTACTTTTCTTTTCTCGTTTATGTATCTAAAAAATGTTTTGTCCCCCTTTTTTACTGACTGAGCTATTTTCTCTTCTGCGTGTGCTTTGTAAGCTCTTATAAATTGCTTTGCCTCTTTCTGCCTAATCTTATAGGTTTGCCTATCTTCTTCACTCTGAGTTGTTTTATAATTATTGAATGCTGTCTTTTTGTTCTTCACTATTTTGGCCACTTCTGCAGAGACCACAGTGGTTTCTTCCCTTTTTTGTTTTTGCTAACAAGCCAAATGCAATTGCATGTGGCCTTCAATAATGCTTCCTTTAAATAATCCCATTTCTCCTGGACTCCCTTTAAACTCCTCCAGTCTGATAATGACTCCTTCACACAAAATCTCATTTTAGAAAAAACTGTTTTTTTAAAGTCTAAAACTTTTGTTTTTGTGTGGTGCGGCTCCATCCCTGTTCTTATATTAAACCATACTGACTGGTGATCACTAGATCCCAAATTTTCACCTACAACAACGTCCGATACCAAACCTCCATTAGTGAGTATTAAATCCAATATGGCCTCTTTACGGGTCGGCTCCTCAACTACTTGTGTTAGAGATAATCCCAGTAGGGAGTTTAAAATATTTGTACTCCTGGTGCACCCAGCTGTTTTGGTTTTCCAGTTCACATCAGGAAGATTAAAGTCCCCCATGATAATAACTTTCACATCTCTAACGTTTCTTTGCACTTTGATACTTTTCTAAAGTATCTTTACAGGTAATCAGTCTGTACCCGCACATCCCATTGGATTATCAGTCTGACCTGCACATCCCATTGGATAATCAGTCTGTACCTGCACATCCCATTGGATAATCAGTCTGACCTGCACATCCCATTGGATAACAGTCTGTACCTGCACATCCCATTAGATAATCAGTCTGACCTGCACATCCCATTGGATAACAGTCTGTACCTGCACATCCCATTGGATAATCAGTCTGACCTGCACATCCCATTGGATAACAGTCTGTACCTGCACATCCCATTGGATAACAGTCTGTACCTGCACATCCCATTGGATAACAGTCTGTACCTGCACATCCCATTGGATAACCAGTCTATACCTGCACATCCCATTGGATAATCAGTATGACCTGTACATCCCATTGGATAACAGTCTGTACCTGCACATCCCATTGGATAATCAGTCTGTACCTGCACATCCCATTGGATAACAGTCTGTACCTCCACATCCCATTGGATAACAGTCTGTACCCGTACATCCCATTGGATAACAGTCTGTACCTGCACATCCCATTGGATAATCAGTCTGTACCTCCACATCCCATTGGATAACCAGTCTGTACCCGCACATCCCATTGGATAACCAGTCTGTACCTCCACATCCCATTGGATAACCAGTCTGTACCCGCACATCCCATTGGATAACCAGTCTGTACCCGCACATCCCATTGGATAATCAGTCTGTACCTCCACATCCCATTGGATAACAGTCTGTACCCGCACATCCCATTGGATAATCAGTCTGTACTTGCACATCTCTTTGGATAACAGTCTGTACCTGCACATCCCATTGGATAACCAGTTTGTACCTGCACATCTCATTGGATAACCAGTCTGTACCTGCACATCCCATTGGATAATCAGTCTGTACCTGCACATCTCATTGGATAATCAGTCTGTACCTGCACATCCCATTGGATAACAGTCTGTACCTGCACATCCCATTGGATAACAGTCTGTACCTGCACATCCCATTGGATAATCAGTCTGTACCTGCACATCCCATTGGATAGCCAGTCTGTACCTGCACATCCCATTGGATAATCAGTCTGTACCTGCACATCCCATTGGATAATCAGTCTGTACCTGCACATCCCATTGGATAATCAGTCTGTACCTGCACATCCCATTGGATAATCAGTCTGTACCTGCACATCCCATTGGATAACCAGTCTGAACCTGCACATCCCATTGGATAATCAGTCTGTACCTGCACATTCAATGGGATTGTAAATAGATACCTGTGCTGCTTCCTCTATATCTATAGGTAGTTCTGATATATTGATATTTGTAGGGGTAGTTTAGCCAGGCTGTGCTACCCTGCATGCGGTTAGGACGCAGTCAGGCGTCACTCCGTTGCCGTATATCATGTGCGTCTCATTAATGATCTATTGTTTGCAGTAATTTGATTAAATCTGAATCTCCTCGCACGGTGATGTGTGTGAATCGTTCCTGTAATTATATCGCCTGCAGTGCAATCATTGTTTTTAATTTATTAATTATATTGTAAGACTCTGCGCTGCATATTTGTGATAATTATTATAATTGCAGCATGTTTATGTTATTGTCGCAAATCAAAGGATTTCAGAATATGGGAATTTAGCTTCTGGTTTTGCTTTCATCTCCGACTATCAAAAATCCCCCATTCATACATTACTTTTAGCGCATTATAATTTATCTGCCCCCCCCCCTCGGTGTATCACTGAGACATATATATATATAAAATGTGAAAGCGCACTGGATAACCACACCTTCATAAAACCAAAGGAAGAAAGGCGCTGGAGGCGGGGCCAGAGACAGACTACTTCTAACAGCATTTATTATAGTTTACAGACTCATTGCTGGGAGGTTTATTACTGTGCAGCTCTGTTATACACTCACACACCCTGAATATATGGAGGAGCCGCTAAAAAGACACCCGCACACCCTGAATATATGGAGGAGCCCCTAAAAAGACACCCGCACACCCTGAATATATGGAGGAGCCCCTATAAAGACACCCGCACACCCTGAATATATGGAGGAGCCCCTAAACAGACACCCGCACCCCCTAAATATATGGAAGAACCCCTAAAAAGACACCCGCACACCCTGAATATATGGAGGAACCCCTAAAAAGACACCCGCACACCCTGAATATATGGAGGAACCCCTAAAAACACCCGCATACCCTGAATATATGGAGGAACCCCTAAAAACACACCCACACACCCTGAATATATGGAGGAACCCCTAAAAAGACACCCGCAGTCCCGCACACCCTGAATATATGGAGGAACCCCTAAAAAGACACCCTCAGTCCGCGCACCCTGAATATATGGAGGAACCCCTAAAAGACACCCACACACCCTGAATATATGGAGAAACCCCTAAAAAGACACCCACACACCCTGAATATATGGAGAAACCCCTAAAAAGACACCCACACACCCTGAATATATGGAGAAACCCCTAAAAAGACACCCGCACACCCTGAATATATGGAGAAACCCCTAAAAAGACACCCGCACACCCTGAATATATGGAGGAACCCCTAAAAAGACACCCACACACCCTGAATATATGGAGGAACCCCTAAAAAGACATCCACACACCCTGAATATATGGAGGAGCCCCTAAAAAGACACCCACACACCCTGAATATATGGAGGAACCCCTAAAAAGACACCCGCACACCCTGAATATATGGAGGAACCCCTAAAAGACATCCACACACCCTGAATATATGGAGGAATCCCTAAAAAGACACCCGCACACCCTGAATATATGGAGGAACCCCTAAAAGACATCCACACGCCCTGAATATATGGAGGAACCCCTAAGGCTAGGGTCAGACTAACGCATTTTTCGTGTTGTCCGTGAAAAAGTGCGGTCAAACGATGCGCATTTTTCGGGCGTGATTTTGTACGGATCATCAATAAAACCCTTTTTGCGTCTGGACGTTATGTTGGCCGGACATTAGCAGCGTCTGACGTCTCCCAATCACGCACACACGCCGCTATGCGGACGCAGCGCACTCTGTACGTCAGTACTAGCGGTTTGACGTTCTAGAAAAAATGCGTTTGTTTGCCACTTGCGTTGCGTGGACGAACTTTCGTGCGGCCGTTCTTCGTATGCTGCCCGGCATTGGACGTCATTTGCTGCTAGCACGGCCGTGATTTTGTGCGGCTAAACGCACGTTAAAACTGCGCTCGTCTGACCTTAGCCTAAAAGACACCCGCACACCCTGAATATATGGAGGGGCCCCTAAAAAGACACCCGCACACCCCGAATATATGGAGGAGCCCCTAAAAAGACACCCGCACACCCTGAATATATGGAGGGGCCCCTAAAAAGGCACCCACACACCTGAATATGTGGAGGAACCCCTAAAAAACAACCGCACACCCTTAATATATGGAGGAACCCCTAAAAAGACACCCACACACCCTGAATATATGGAGGGGCCCCTAAAAAGACACCCGCACACCCTGAATATATGGAGGAACCCCTAAAAAGACACCCGCACACCCTGAATATATGGAGGGGCCCCTAAAAAGACACCCGCATACCCTGAATATAATGGAGAAACCCCTAAAAAGACACCCCCACACTCTGAATATATGGAGGAACCCCTAAAAAGACACCCACATCCCTGAATATATGGAGGAGCCCCTAAAAACACCCGCACACCCTGAATATATGGAGGGGCCCCTAAAAAGGCACCCACACACCCTGAATATATGGAGGAACCCCTAAAAAAGACAACCGCACACCCTTAATATATGGAGGAACCCCTAAAAAGACACCCACACACCCTGAATATATGGAGGGGCCCCTAAAAAGACACCCGCACACCCTGAATATATGGAGGAACCCCTAAAAAGACACCCGCACACCTGAATATATGGAGGGGCCCCTAAAAAGACACCCGCATACCCTGAATATAATGGAGAAACCCCTAAAAAGACACCCCCACACTCTGAATATATGGAGGAACCCCTAAAAAGACACCCACATCCCCTGAATATATGGAGGAGCCCCTAAAAAGACACCCGCATCCCCTGAATATATGGAGGAGCCCCTAAAAAGACACCCACACACTCTGAATATATGGAGGTGCCCTTGGAAACACACCCGCACACCCTGAATATATGGAGGAACCCCTAAAAAGACACCCGCACACCCTGAATATATGGAGGTGCCCCTAAAAAGACACCCGCAGTCCCGCACCCCCTAAATATATGGAGGAACCCCTAAAAAGACACCCACACACCCTGAATATATGGAGAAACCCCTAAAAACACACCCACACACCCTGAATATATGGAGGAACCCCTAAAAAGACACCCGCACACCCTGAATATATGGAGGAGCCCCTAAAAAGACACCCGCACACCCTGAATATATGGAGGAGCCCCTAAAAATACACCCGCACACCCTGAATATATGGAGACCCCTAAAAAGACACCCACACACCCTGAATATATGGAGGAGCCCCTAAAAGGACACCACACACCCTGAATATATGGAGGAACCCCTAAAAAGACACCCACACCCTGAATATATGGAGGACCCCTAAAAAGACACCCGCACACCCTGAATATATTGAGGAACCCCTAAAAAGACACCCGCACACCATGAATATATGGAGGAACCCCTAAAAAGACACCCGCACACCCTGAATATATGGAGGAACCCCTAAAAATACACCCACACACCCTGAATATATGGAGAACCCCTAAAAAACACCCACACACCCTGAATATATGGAGGTGCCCTTGGAAAGACACCCGCACACCCTGAATATATGGAGGAACCCCTAAAAAGACACCACACACCCTGAATATATGGAGGAACCCTAAAAAGACACCCGCACACCCTGAATATATGGAGGAACCCCTAAAAACACACCCACACACCTTGAATATATGGAGGTGCCCTTGGAAAGACACCCGCACACCCTGAATATATGGAGGAGCCCCTAAAAAGACACCCGCACACCCTGAATATATGGAGGAACCCCTAAAAATACACCCACACACCCTGAATATATGGAGGAACCCCTAAAAACACACCCACACACCCTGAATATATGGAGGAACCCCTAAAAACACACCCACACACCCTGAATATATGGAGGTGCCCTTGGAAAGACACCCGCACACCCTGAATATATGGAGGAGCCCCTAAAAAGACACCCGCACACCCTGAATATATGGAGGAAGCCCTAAAAATACACCCACACACCCTGAATATATGGAGGAACCCCTAAAAAGACACCCACACACCCTGAATATATGGAGGAACCCCTAAAAATACACCCACACACCCTGAATATATGGAGGAGCCCCTAAAAATACACCCACACACCCTGAATATATGTAGGTGCCCTTGGAAAGAGGAGCATTAGGAAAGAAAAGAGGTAGAGGGGTTTGGGGCGCTCTGCATCATATATAGGGATATGTTCGAGTTTTGTACATGTATGTAGCACCAGGGTTTTCTGTGTATTGATCACATATATACAGAAATCAATAAGGTAATTAATACATCAGATGATTGGTATTCATCAGGAAGCCAAGTGGGCCGGGGTGATAAAGTTAATTTAACCATAAATATACTGAATTGTTTGCAGTCTGGGAATGTTATAAACATATCGCCCGGCGCGTCCCGTGTTTTGATGTATATTGGTATGGATAGCGTGTACGCACATCCCCTTTAATTAAGGCGCATCGTTAGACCCGGGATGTCTTTTTTATTCCTTTATCCGTTGATGACATTTGAGACGAATTAAAGACAATTTTCGTTATTATTCAGCAAATCGATTTGGAATCGTTCGCGGGATATTATCAGCAACCTTGATCTTTAACAGTCAACGACAAGACGCGCGTAACTCGCCACCGATACGGAGAGGGGGGGGGGAATTCCCAAAAGACGGGGAGATCTCTCCAACACATCAGCCAACAGAACGACAACGGCGACGGATCGAGAGGCGTTTGTGTGAGGCGGCCGTCCCCCCTAGACACGCAGAAAACAAAATGTCGTGAACACAAGCCACGGCGCCGTAACCCAATCCGTGTCAGCAGCAAGCAAAGTCAGTCCTGCAGACACTTGATGCCGCATCATGAATGACATCACTAGCCTGTGACCGACGGACGCATCCAGAATCCGGCGCACGTAGCTGGCACAATGACAAAGCTAAAGTCACGGCAGCGCCGCCGAGCTCGCCCGCTAAGCGACGGATTTTCCGTTGGGACTTGAGGAAATATTTTAAAAACTTTAGGCCCAAAAAGTCGAACCAGAGGATTTTTCTTTCCGGTTTGACCTTAGATGGTTCGGGACTACATGTCCCATGATGCTCAGCCAGCCGTCACAGAGCATGCAGCTGTGGAACGTCTGGAGTGGGGAGAGGTCGTCAACGTTTGCAACCATTGTGCTAGAGCTGAGATGTTGATGGCCTACACTTCCCAGAATTCTTTGAATGTAACAGATGGGCAGGGAATAATGGGAGTTGTAGTTCAGAAACATCTATGGGGACCAGAGTTTGGCAGCCTTTCCCTAGAGTAGTGGTGTCCAACCTGGGCCCTCCAAATGTTTCAGAACTATGTCTCCCATGATGCTCAGCCACTCATTAGGTCAACAGAGCATCGTGGGAGATGTAGTTCCAAAGCATCTTGAGGACCAAGGTTGGACACTACTGCCCTAGTGCATGGTTCAGCAACTTTGGCCCTCCAGATGATCAGTAACTACATCTCCCATGATGCTTGGCCACTCGTTGGGATGGAGAATGATGGGTAATGTAGTGGCAAAACATCTCCAGGGCTGAGGTTGCTGCCCCCTAAGCTAGAGAGCGGGGTGAGGGTGGTACCACGCTAATTTGCATGAGATGCCGTGTCTGTGCCTTTTCAGGTGGGGGCAGGGATGCCGAGGGGGCGGTTTTTTCCATAAAAGATGGAAATGGGCAGATTTTAAGGGTATCTTTATTTAGGGGGTATGTTTTTCTGGCAGCGCTCCTCTGGCTGGTAGTGAGGTGTAAGAGCGCTATATAGAATACGCTTAAAATGTGGCCGGGGACGTGCAGGAGGGGACTCCAGTTGCTAATGACGACGCAGTGTACAAAATTTACATCACGTCCTGTAGCGTGGCCGGTAACCGGACGGGTTCATTCGCAGGGTGATCAAGGTCATTAGAGGTCAGTGGTCCTGCTGTAGAGTAAATCAGCCGCCTTGAAATCACCAGCCCTTCCAGCAGCTGCGAGCGTGCGCGCACACGATGGCCGCTCTTGGCATGGACCGCAAGGCCCGTAAATCACTGACGTTACACCCCGGGGAGAGGTGTGTCAGTGCGGGGTGATAGGAATGCAACGATGTGGCAAGATGAGAGCGACACGCCGCGGGGTGATAGGAAAGTGACGATGTGGCGTGATGAGAGCGACACGCCATGGGGTGATGGAGCGACACGGTGCAGGATGGTGGCAGGGACATGATACAGAGTGATGTGCATGTGATGACCCGGTGTGAGAGGAGTGTGTAGCTGCGGAGTGATGGGCATGTGATGATGCGGTGCAATGGGAGTGGTGTGATGTGCGGTGTGATGATTCGGTGTGATGTGCATGTGATGATGCGGTGTGATGTGCATGTGATGATGCGGTGTGATGTGCATGTGACGATGCGGTGTGATGTGCATGTGACGATGCGGTGTGATGTGCATGTGATGATGCGGTGTGACGATGCGGTGTGATGTGCATGTGACGATGCGGTGTGATGTGCATGTGATGATGCGGTGTGATGTGCATGTGACGATGCGGTGTGATGATGCGGTGTAATGTGCATGTGACGATGCAGTGTGATGATGCGGTGTGATGTGCATGTGACGATGCGGTGTAATGTGCATGTGACGATGCCGTGTGATGTGCATGTGATGATGCGGTGTGATGTGCATGTGATGATGCGGTGTGATGTGCATGTGACGATGCGGTGTGATGATGCGGTGTGATGTGCATGTGACGATGCGGTGTGATGATGCGGTGTGATGTGCATGTGATGATGCGGTGTGATGTGCATGTGACGATGCGTTGTAATGTGCATGTGACGAAGCGGTGTAATGTGCATGTGACGATGCGGTGTAATGTGCATGTGACGATGCCGTGTGATGTGCATGTGACGATGCCGTGTGATGTGCATGTGACGATGCCGTGTGATGATGTGTGTGATGTGCATGTGATGATGCTGTGTGATGTGCATGTGTTGATGCGGTGTGATGATGCGGTGTGATGATGCAGTGTGATGTGCATGTCATGATGCGGTGTGATGATGCGGTGTGATATGCATGTGATGATGCGGTGTGATGTCCATGTGATGATGCGGTGTCATATGCGGTGTGATGTCCATGTGATGATGCGGTGTGATATGCGGTGTGATGTCCATGTGATGATGCGGTGTGATGTGCATGTCATGATGCGGTGTGATGATGCAGCGGTGTGATGTGCATGTCATGATGCATTGTGGTGATGCAGTGTGATGTGCATGTGATGATGCGGCGTGATGTGCATGTGATGATGCGGTGTGATGATGCGGTGTGATGATGCGGTGTGATGATGCGGTGTGATGATGCGGTGTGATGTGCGGTGTGATGTGCGGTGTGATGTGCAGTGTGATGATGCGGTGTGATGGTGAGAGTGTGATATGGGAATGGTGTGCTGTGAATGTGATGATGCGGCGTTGTGCATTACATGGACGTGTAATGAGCTCATCAGATGACGCTGCATTGTGTCGGGAATCTGGTGACACATCCTGAGCTGTAAATCTAGCAAATCCTGGCACGGCAAAACATCCTGCCCAAACGCTGGCAGTGTAATCACCTGGGAACCCATTAGTACGTGAGTGTGTGACTGTCTGCGGCACAGCGTGTCTGTACGTGAGTGTGTGACTGTCAGCGGCGCAGCGTGTCTGTACAGGAGTGTGTGACTGTCAGTGGCACAGCGTGTCTGTACAGGAGTGTGTGACTGTCAGTGGCACAGCGTGTCTGTACAGGAGTGTGTGACTGTCAGCGGCACAGCGTGTCTGTACAGGAGTGTGTGACTGTCAGTGGCACAGCGTGTATGCATTGTATGAATGAATGAATGGCCAGGACACTCTCTGCGTTGTATGAATGTATGGCTGGGACACTCTCTGCGTTGTATGAATGAATGGCTGGGACACTCTCTGCGTTGTATGAATGTATGGCCGGGACACTCTCTGCGTTGTATGAATGAATGGCTGGGACACTCTCTGCGTTGTATGAATGTATGGCCGGGACACTCTCTGCGTTGTATGAATGTATGGCTGGGACACTCTCTGCGTTGTATGAATGTATGGCCGGGACACTCTCTGCGTTGTATGAATGAATGGCTGGGACACTCTCTGCGTTGTATGAATGAATGGCTGGGACACTCTCTGCGTTGTATGAATGTATGGCCGGGACACTCTCTGCGTTGTATGAATGTATGGCCGGGACACTCTCTGCGTTGTATGAATGAATGGCTGGGACACTCTCTGTGTTGTATGAATGAATGGCTGGGACACTCTCTGCGTTGTATGAATGTATGGCCGGGACACTCTCTGCGTTGTATGAATGTATGGCCGGGACACTCTCTGCGTTGTATGAATGAATGGCTGGGACACTCTCTGCGTTGTATGAATGTATGGCCGGGACACTCTCTGCGTTGTATGAATGTATGGCCGGGACACTCTCTGCGTTGTATGAATGTATGGCCGGGACACTCTCTGCGTTGTATGAATGAATGGCTGGGACACTCTGTGCGTTGTATGAATGAATGGCTGGGACACTCTCTGCGTTGTATGAATGAATGGCTGGGACACTCTCTGCGTTGTATGAATGAATGGCCGGGACACTCTCTGCGTTGTATGAATGTATGGCTGGGACACTCTCTGCGTTGTATGAATGTATGGCCGGGACACTCTCTGCGTTGTATGAATGTATGGCCGGGACACTCTCTGCTTTGTATGAATGTATGGCTGGGACACTCTCTGCGTTGTATGAATGTATGGCCGGGACACTCTCTGCGTTGTATGAATGAATGGCCGGGACACTCTCTGCTTTGTATGAATGAATGGCCGGGACACTCTCTGCGTTGTATGAATGTATGGCCGGGACACTCTCTGCTTTGTATGAATGAATGGCCGGGACACTTTCTGCGTTGTATGAATGAATGGCCGGGACACTCTCTGCGTTGTATGAATGTATGGCCGGGACACTCTCTGCGTTGTATGAATGTATGGCCGGGACACTCTCTGCGTTGTATGAATGAATGGCTGGGACACTCTGTGCGTTGTATGAATGAATGGCCGGGACACTCTCTGCGTTGTATGAATGAATGGCCGGGACACTCTGTGCGTTGTATGAATGAATGGCTGGGACACTCTCTGCGTTGTATGAATGTATGGCTGGGACACTTTCTGCGTTGTATGAATGAATGGCTGGGACACTCTCTGCGTTGTATGAATGAATGGCTGGGACACTCTCTGCGTTGTATGAATGAATGGCCGGGACACTCTCTGCGTTGTATGAATGAATGGCCGGGACACTCTCTGCGTTGTATGAATGTATGGCTGGGACACTCTCTGCGTTGTATGAATGAATGGCCGGGACACTCTCTGCGTTGTATGAATGTATGGCTGGGACACTCTGCGTTGTATGAATGAATGGCTGGGACACTCTCTGCGTTGTATGAATGTATGGCTGGGACACTCTCTGCGTTGTATGAATGAATGGCCGGGACACTCTCTGTGTTGTATGAATGAATGGCTGGGACACTCTGTGCGTTGTATGAATGTATGGCTGGGACACTCTCAACATTTGTGTGCACGAATGAGCGGGATGCTCTCTGCTTTGTGCATGACTGACCAGGATGCGCTCTGCTTTGTGTGCAAGACTGGCCAGGAAGCTCTCTGCTTTGTGTGCCTGACTAGCCAGGATGCTCTCTGCTTTGTGTGCATTACTGGCCAGGAAGCTCTCTGCTTTGTGTGCCTGACTAGCCAGGAAGCTCTCTGCTTTGTGTGCATTACTGGCCAGGATGATCTCTGCTTTGTGTGCATTACTGGCCAGGATGATCTCTGCTTTGTGTGCATTACTGGCCAGGATGATCTCTGCTTTGTGTGCAAGGCTGGCCAGGATGCTCTCTGCTTTGTGTGCATTACTGGCCAGGAAGCTCTCTGCTTTGTGTGCAAGGCTGGCCAGGATACTCTCTGCTTTGTTTGAGTTAATAAATGTTTTGGATGCACTTTGCTTACTATGCATAAATGGTCAGGATACTCTTTGTGATTTGAGAATGAATTATCAGGATGCTCTCTGTTTCCCTGAATGAGTGAGGTATTTTCTGGTACCTTTGGAATATTGAGGGTATTTATGTGCAAATGAATGGTCAGTATGCTTTCTACCTTATGTGAGTGACCGTCTGGACACTCCCTGTTTTATGTGAATGAGTGATCACAACGCTCTACGCTTTATGTGAGTGAATGACAGAGGTATTTTCTGGTGTGTCTTTAATATCAAGGGTATTCCTATGTGAATGAATGTAAAGGCCATTTACTGGTGTGCGTGAATTCCATGGATATGTTCTGGTGTATATAAATACCAGGTGTATTGCCTAGTATGTGTATGTGAATGCCAGGGGTGATTTTTAACACAGGAACACCATAAGTAGTTAGTAGTAGAGTGAATGCTTGGTATTGTTTCTAATGTGTGTGAATGCCAAAGGTATTTTCTGCTGTAAGTGAGCAGCCAGGATGTCTGCTGATACGTAGGTAAGTTTTCTAGCGTTGAGAGTATTTTCCATTGCATCCATGAACTACAGGTGTATTGCTTTGTGTGAGTGAATGTGAGTGGTATTTTCAGATATGAGTGAATGCAGGGGGTATTTTCAGATATGAGTGAATGCAGGGGGTATTTTCTGATGTATGAACATGAGGGCTATTTATGAACTATTGATGCTGGGTATTTTTTGATGTGTGGGTATGAGGGGTATTTATGGTCTGTTGATGTTGGGTATTTTCCCGTGTGTAGGTATGAGGGGTGTTTATGTTTTGTAGATATGAGGAGTATTTAAGGTCTGTAGATTAAGGGTATTTTCCCATGCATAGATATGAGGGTATTTATGGTTTGTTGATATGAGGGGTATGATTTATGGTTTGTAGATGTTGGGTATTTTTCCGTGTGTAGATATAAGGGGTGTTTATGGTTTGATATGAGGGGTATTTATGGTTTGATATGAGGGGTGTTTATGGTTTGATATGAGGGTACCGTATTTATGGTTTGATATGAGGGGTATTTATGGTTTTGATATGAGGGGTATTTATGGTTTTGATATGAGGGGTATTTATGGTTTTGATATGAGGGTGTTTATGGATTGATATGAGGGGTGTTTATGGTTTGATATGAGGGGTATTTATGGTTTGATATGAGGGGTGTTTATGGTTTGATATGAGGGGTATTTATGGTTTGATATGAGGGTATTTATGGTTTGATATGAGGGGTATTTATGGTTTTGATATGATGGGTATTTATGGTTTGATATGAGGGGTATTTATGGTTTGATATGAGGGTGTTTATGTTTGATATGAGGGGTATTTATGTTTTTGAAAAGAGGGGTATTTATGGTTTTGATATGAGGGGTATTTATGATTTAATATGAGGGGTATTTATGGATTGCTATGAGGGTGTTTATGGATTGATATGAGGGCGTTTATGGTTTTGATATGAGGGTGTTTATGGTTTGATATATGGGTGTTTATGGTTTGATACAAGGGCATTTATGGTTTGATAGGAGGGGTATTTATGGTTTGATATGAGGGGTATTTACGGTTTTGATATGAGGGTGTTTATGGTTTGATATGATGGGTATTTATGGTTTGATATGAGGGGTATTTATGGTTTGATATGAGGGGTGTTTATGGTTTGATATGAGGGGTATGATTTATGGTCTGTAGATTAAGGGTATTTTCCCATGTATAGATATGAGGGGTATTTATGGTTTGATATGAGGGTGTTTATGGTTAGATGTGAGGGGTATTTATGGTTTGATATGAGGGTGTTTATGGTTTGATATGAGGGTATTTATGGTTTGATATGAGGGTGTTTATGGTTTGATATGAGGGTATTTATGGTTTGATGTGAGGGTGTTTATGGTTTGATATGAGGGGTATTTATGGTTTGATATGAGGGTGTTTATGGTTTGATATGAGGGTATTTATGGTTTGATAGGAGGGGTATGATTTATGGTCTGTAGATTAAGGGTATTTTCTCATGTATAGATATGAGGGGTATTTATAGTTTGTAGATGTTGGGTGTGATCACCCTGCTCGGGTGCGTTTGTGTGTTTTTTCGAGGCACATCATGTGGAGTGGGAGCAGATGGATAAACCCAGGATAAAGCATCCCGTCTCACTTACAGCCTGGGGCAGGAAGCAATCAATGAGCTCAAATAACAACCCCTGGGGTATTACACCAACAAGGGGAAAAATGGGCACTGTGTGTATACAACACCCCGTGTAAGATCCTGTACACAGCAAGCCCGGATACACAATCAGGTACAATTCTACACACAGACTCAGACACACACACTAAGCTGGTCAGACACACTAAAAATACACAACCTGGCAAGTCCACCAGCACAAAAGTGAAACACTATTCAAGGTACTTACACATGTACATAGTTACACACACACTTCCTTGAGTCACTGTGTGTTTATACTGCCATCCCAACATATCAATCAGGTACAAGGTGTCTACACAGCCATATACACAGGCAGGTACCCACAGCAGAGTAACTTGGTATAGTGTTGATAAACATTCACACACTGACACACAACAAGAATCTGAATTAGTGCAATCGCATGCAGCAAGAAGCACAATGGCACAAGCTGTGTATATGTCTGCAACACACAACAAGACACAAAAAATCATGCACATGGACTCTCTACACACACACACACACACACATCCTGATACATTGTATCAAGAAAATGAAACCAGGTCGATGGAAATCAGTCGCACACTGACGCAAACAGGTAAACAGACAATAACACACAGGACACACAGAGATACACCGATCACACAAAGTAACGCAGAAGAGCAGCACATGTGTTATGCTGGAGGAGATACAGTGGAGCGCGGTGTAGAGACACATACATGGCCACGCACACGGCATACTAATGTGTCTCCATGCTGGGAATGCTAATCAGAGCCGTCCTCCACACATACACCAACATGCGGCGACAAATCCCTCTCCGTTCACGCATGTGAGCCCCGAACCACCGACACGGCTAGGATGTACACACGCCCAGCACAGATACATGTACGCACAGCAATACACACATTCACGAATGTTCACACCAATATACATGTAGACACACACATACATACATTAATTTCAAGGTGTGCAAACAAACATCCATGCAACACAAACACCTACACTGTCTATACGCATGACACCCAGGCGCACATTTTCACACACACGTTACTGTCAGATATTCACACACATGACCATACTTTTGCACACCCATGCAGACACAGTTGTCACACACGACACACACACTATATCACACGCACACACACTATATCACGCACGCACACACTATATCACACGCACACACACTATATCACACGCACACACACTATATCACACGCACTGCACACACACTATATCATACACACTGCACACACACTATATCGCACGCACTGCACACGCACTACACACACACTATATTGCACGCATTGCACACACACACTATATCGCACGCATTGAACAGTCACACACACACTATATCACACACTATATCACACGCATTGCACACACACTATTATCACACTCATTTCACACACACTATTATCACACTCATTGCACACACAGGCACACACACTATTATCACATGCATTGCACACACAGGCACACACATTTTATCACAGCATTACACAAACACTATATCACACGCTTTGCACACAGATTTCCATTCATGTCACACACCTCCCTGCACAGACCCGCATTCTTACACACACACACAGGCTAATGAATGGGATGAATGAAACGGCAGCCGCACATTCACAAATCTACACATGAAAATGCAGCCGCACACTGTGATGCCAGCAAGCATAATACACACGTACAGCGTGCGCACACACACACACACACACACCACGTTGATATAACAAGAATTATAGAAAAATAGCCTCAGAAACCGCTATATCTACACGCGTGTACCCGGGGGGCAGAATGAGGGCACGGTGTGAACACACAGAAAACCTCACAAAATGAACACATACACGCACTCGCCCCTTGTCCACACGGCATTCTGAGAAACGTGCATCACACACACATTACTGCACATGCAGAGCTCTGCGTGTCACTGCACAAAAACGCACTAAGCCACAACTATGCACCCGGCACAGGCGGCTACACACAAATACACCGGTGCATGCAATTACAGACAAGTACACAATACATGCAATCACACACATGTACCCAGAAACATGTGATCGCACAAATGTACCCAGATACTTGTAATCACATAATACCTTGATACAGCTAAATCACACACATACTCGATGCAAGTGAGTGACACACACGTACCTAATACATGTAATACACACCCATATACTCATACATGTGATCACACACATGAACCTGAAACACAAAAATCACACACGTACCCGATACATGTAATCATATGTACATGACCAATACATGGAATCATACAGACGTACCCAATATATGTAATCACATACACGTACCCGATACATGTAATCACGCGTACATGACGGATACATGTAATCACGCGTACATGACGGATACATGTAATCACGCATACATGACGGATACATCTAATCACGCGTACATGACGGATACATGTAATCACACACACGTACCCTATACATATAATCACACGTACATGACGGATACATGTAATCATGCGTACATGACGGATACATGTAATCAGCCATGAGATTACAAGCATGTTTTTGATACACACATATACCCCGAGGTGCACACACACACACACACACACACACCCCGCTCCATCCTCCCGCATCCCTCAGTCCATACAGTCATAAATCAGCCAGACAGAGACCTGCAATGCACCCTTACCGCCCCTCCACCCTCCTCCTCCCCCACCCCCTCCGGGAGAGAGAGAAAGGGGGCGCAGGGGACATCCAAGGGGGGGGACGAGGGCAAAAATGAAGGGAGCAATAAAAGGATGGTGCGCCTTACACTCCTCAGCTCCTGGGTCCGGTCCTTCATGCTTCCTCCTTGGAATGGGCACCTTGAGCTGCTGGAAAGGACCTCCTCTCCCCCACCAGGCAATCAATGCTGAGCCCCTGGCACTGCCCCCCAGCCCTGTCCTGTGCTGGCTCTCCTGCTGGCAGTGTGTGGCCCCTCTCTGCTCTCCTGTCACCCTCTCTCCTTTTTTTCTGGTGACTCCCCCTATTGCTGCAGAGTCTGGGGGAGGGAGGGAGGGATGGAGGGAGAGGTGCTGCCTGGAAGGGGGATGGTGTTGCCTCTCTCTCTGCCTTTGCTGGGCTTTTTCTCGCCCTCCTGCCCCGGGTGTAGGCTGCAGGGGCGCTGGGTGGGCTGCAGGGGGCGTCTCGGGCGGGCTGCGGGGCGCACAGGGCAGGGTGCGGGCGGCTCAGGGATGCTCTGGTGCTGATGCAGCAGAGGAGGCTGCGGGAGAAAAGGCAGAGGGGGGGGACGGGGGAGCGGAGAGCGCAGCCAGTGCGCAGGCGCAGAGTGCAGGGGAGCCCCGGGGGATCATGGGAGACGTAGTCTCTGAAGGTAGAGCATCTGCAAAGCATATGGCCAGGAATAGATCTCAGGGAGCTATGTATATCCCGGGTATAAATACATCCAAACAATTATAGCCAGGCCCAGGGGGGGGGGGGGTGGTACACACAGCTGGCTGCAGGGAATTATCCAGATACACCCAGACATGGCCTCCTGGAAAGCTCTGACCACATACATATACACAGGCACCAAGGATTATCCAGGCATGGCATCCCGCAAATACATATACACACACCCTGCAGAATTATCCAGATACACCCAGACATGTTCTCCTGGAAATATCTGTCCACACACATATACACACACCCTGCAGAATTATCCAGATACACCCAGACATGTTCTCCTGGAAATATCTGTCCACACACATATACACACACCCTGCAGAATTATCCAGATACACCCAGACATGTTCTCCTGGAAATATCTGTCCACACATATATACACAGGCACCAAGGATTATCCAGATACACCCAGACATGGCCTCCTGGAAATATCTGTCCACACATATATACACAGGCACCAAGGATTATCCAGATACACCCAGACATGTTCTCCTGGAAATATCTGTCCACACATATATACACAGGCACCAAGGATTATCCAGATACACCCAGACATGTTCTCTTGGAAATATCTGTCCACACACATATATACACACACCCTGCAGAATTATCCAGATACACCCAGACATGGCCTCCTGGAATCCTGTGTCCACATACACACACCCTGCAGAATTCTCCAGACACACACAGGCATGACCTCCTAGAAATTATATATATCCACATAAAAATACAGACACCAAAAAGTATGTAGACAGACTCAAGCATGGACTCCTGAAAACATATGTCCACATAATTATCCAGATAGACCCAGGCGTGACTAGTTGAAAATATGTGTCAACATAAATATACACAGACACTAAGAATAATGAGGATAGACTTAAAAGCACGGACTCAACAATATATAAAATATATGTCCACATACATATACACACATCACAGAATTATCCGGATAGAACCAGGCATGGCCTACTGAAAATATATGTCCAAATACATATACACACACCCTGCAGAATTATCCAGATATACAGTACTTTCAGTAGGCCATGCGTGGGTCTATCTGGATAACTGCAGGGTGTGTGTATATGTATGTGGACACATGTTTTCAAGAAGCTATGCCTGGGTCTATCAGGATAATTCTGTGATGTGTGCGTATATGTATTTGGACATAGACCCACGCATGGCCTACTAAAAGAATATGTCCAAATACATATACACACACATCACAGAATTAGACCCAGGCATAGCTTCTTGAAAACGTGTCCACATACATATATACACACACCATGCAGTTATCCAGATAGACCCAGACATGGCCTCCTGAATGTTTATTGTTAGAAAACGTTTAGTGATAGGGCAGATCCTGGCTATACGGGTACACATCTCCTTTTCATATTGATTGTTCTCACATCCTCCCCTCAAACAACAGTCCTTTGTTGTGGATTTCTAAATGTCTGTCTGCTTATATATGTCTTTCTATATACCCTTGTCTGCTTATATACAGTTAGGTCCATATATATCTGGACACAGGCACACGTTCCATACTTTTGGGCTCTGTTTGCTACCAGAATGAAAACGAATCAATCCAAATGAATGTTGAAGCGCAGACTCTCAGCTTTAATTCAAGGCCCTGAACATAAATATCAAGTACAAATTGTAGGAGCTGCAGCCATTTTTATACACAGCCCCCCCCCTACATTTTTATACACAGCCCCCCCTACATTTTTATACACAGCCCCCCCCCCATTTTTAATGGCTCAAATGTAATTGGACAAATGGATATAATCCTAAATAAAATGTTGATTTTTAATGTTTTGTTGAGAATCCGTTACTGGCTTTAATGGCTGCTGCCTGAATCTGGAACCCATGGACATTACCAGAGACTTGCTTTCCTCCTTTCTGGTGCTTTGTCCGGCTCTATCTGCAGCGTCTTCAGTCGTTCTTTGTTTGTGGCTCTTTCTGCCTTTAGTTTTGTTTCAGCGAGTGAAATGCGGCTCCATTGGGCTGAGATCAGGTGATTGACTCGGACATTGCACAATATTCCACTTCTTTTCCTTCAGAAACTCCTGTACTGCTTTCGCCGTGTGGTTTGGATCATCATCTATGCTGTGAAGCAACGTCCAGAGAGTGTCCTGCACTTCTCTGGATGCTGTGAATGGGGTTTTTTTTTTTACCATAGAGAGGATCCTGCGATCATCCACCACTGTTGTCTTGCGTGGACGTCCAGGCCTCTTTATGTCGCTGAGCTCACCAGTGCGTCCTTCTTTCCTCAGAATGTAGCAAACTGTTGATGTGGCCGCTGTTAATGTTGCCGCTATCTCTCTGATGGATTGGTTGTGTTTTTGAAGCCTTACAATGGTCGGTTTCTCTTGCATGGACGGCTTCTCTGAACACATGATGGAGCTTCACAGCAATAGATTCCACATGCAAAAAACACACTTAGAATCAGCTCCAGACCTTTTACCGGCTTAATTGATGAAGAAATAATGAAGGAATCGCCACACCAAGACCCGTGAGACCACGGAAAACAACTTGGATGACCAAAGAATTCTTTCCCTGGTGAAGAAAACACCCTTCACAACAGTTGGCCAGATCAAGAACACTCTCCAGGAGGTCGGTGTATGTGTGTCAAAGTCAACAATCAAGAGAAGACTTCACCAGAGTGAATACAGAGGGTTCACCACAAGATGTACACCATTGGTGAGCCTCAAAAACAGGAAGGCCAGATTAGAGTTTGCCAAACAACACCTGACAAAGCCTTCACAGTTCTGGAACAAGATCCTATGGACAGATGCGACCAAGATCAACTTGTACCAGAGTGATGGGAAGAGAAGAGTATGGCGAAGGAAAGGAACTGCTCATGATCCTAAGCATACCACCTCATCAGTGAAGCATGGTGGTGGTAGTGTCATGGCGTGGGCATGTATGGCTTCCAATGGAACTGGTTCTCTTGTATTTATTGATGATGTGACGCTGACAAAAGCAGCAGGATGAATTCTGAAGTGTTTGGGGCAATATTATCTGCTCACATTCAGCCAAATGCTGCAGAACTCATTGGACGGCGCTTCACAGTGCAGATGGACAATGACCCAAAGCATACTGCAAAAGCAAGCAAAGAGTTTTTGAAGGGACAGAAGTGGAATGTTATGCAATGGCCAAGTCAATCACCTGACCTGAATCCCATTGAGCATGCATTTCACTTGCTGAAGACAAAACTGAAGGGAAAATGCCCCAAGAACAAGCAGGAACTGAAGACAGTTGCAGTAGAGGCCTGGCAGAGCATCACCAGGGATGAAACCCAGCGTCTGGTGATGTCTATGCGTTCCAGACTTCAGGCTGTGATTGACAGCAAAGGATTTGTAACCAAGTATTAAGAAGGGAAAGTTTGATTTATGATTATTATTCTGTCCTATTACCTTTGGTCCCTTAACAAGTGGGGGCACATCTGCAAACTGCTGTAAGTCCTACACCGTTCACCTGAGTTGGATGTACATAGCCTCAAATTAAAGCTGACAGTCTGCAGTTAAAGCACATTGTGTTTGTTTCATTCCAACTCCATTGTGGTGGTGTATAAAGCCAAAGATGTTACAATTGTGTCCATGTCCCAATATTTCTGGACCTGACTGTATGTTTATCTATATATGTCTGTCTATAAACAGTGGCAAAAAAAGTATGTGAACCCTTTGGGATTACGTGGAGTTTTGCATGAATTGGTGATAAAATGTGCTCTGATCTTCATCTAAGTCACAACAATTTGAAAAACACAGTCTGCTTAAAATAATAGGACACAAACATTATATGTTTTCATGTTTTTATTGAACAGAACATGTAAACATTCACAGTGCAGGGTGGAAAAAGTATGTGAACCTTTGGACTTAATAACTGTTGACCCTCTTTGGCAGCAATAACCTCAACCAAACGTTTCCTTTAGTTGCAGATCAGACCTGCACAATGATCTGGAGTAATTTTGGACCACTCCTCTTCACAAAACTGTTTCAGTGGAGCAATATTCTTGGGATGTCTGGTGTGAATCGCTCTCTTAAGGTCATGCCACAGCATTTCAATCGGGTTGAGGTCAAGACTCTGACTGGGCCACTCCAGAAGGCGTATTTTGTTTTGTTCAAGCCATTCTTTTGTTGAATTACTTGTATGCTTTGGGTCATTGTCCTGTTGCTTCACCCATCCTCTGCAGAGCTTCAGTTGGCGGACAGATGGTCTTACGTTTTCCTGCAAAATGTCTTGATAAACTCTGGAATTCATTTTTCCATCAATGACAACAATCCGTCCAGGCCCTGAGGCAGCAAAGCAGCCCCAAACCATGATGCTCCCTCCGCCATGTTTTACAGTGGGGATGAGGTTTTGATGTTGGTGTGCTGTGCCTGTTTTTCTCCACACATAGTGTTGTGTGTTTTTTCCGAACAACTCAATTTTGGTTTCATCTGTCCACAGAATATTTGCCAGTAGTGCTGTGTTACATCCAGGTGCTCTTTTGCAAACTTCAAACGTGCTGCAATATTCTTTTTGGACAGCAATGGCTTCCTCCGTGGTGTCCTCCCATGTACTCCATTCTTGTTTAATGTTTTCCTTATTGTAGATGTGTCAACAAAAATGTTAGCATGTGCCAGAGATTTCTGTAAGTCTTTAGCTAACACTCTAGGATTCTTCTTTACCTCATTAAGCATTCTGCGCTGTGCTCTTGCAGTCATCTTTACAGGACGATCACGCCTAGGGAGAGTAGCAACAGTGCTGAACTTTCTCCATTTGTAGACAGTCTGTCTTACCGTGGACACATGAACATCAAGGCTTTTGGAGATACTTTTGTAACCCTTTCCAGCTTCATGCAAGTCAACAATTCTTGATCGTAGGTCTTCTGAGAGCTGTTTTCTGCAAGGCATGGTTCACATCAGGCAGTGCTTCTTGAAACCAGTAAACCCAAAACTGGTGTGTGTTTTTAAAGGGCAGGACAGCTTTCAGCAACACATCCAATAATATCACACTGATTGGACTCAAGGTTGGCTCACTCTTGGCTCCAATTAGCTCTTGGAGAAGTCATTAGGCTAGGGGTTCACATACTTTTTCCACCCTGCACTGTGAATGTTTACATGTTATGTTCAATAAACACATGAAAACATATAATGTTTGTGTTGTATTATTTTAAGCAGACTGTGTTTTTCAAATTGTTGTGACTTAGATGAAGATCAGAGCACATTTTATGACCAATTCATGCAAAACTCCACGAAATCCCAAAGGGTTCACATGCTTTTTCTTGCAACTGTACATGTCTATCTATATGTATTTATAGATGTCTGCCTACATATGTCTTTCTACTCAAACCCCCTTAAACTGAAAGAGCCCTCATTTTTATAGAAACTTTACACTAACCTCTTCCAGCCATTGTTCCCCAGAGGTTTTCCCCCACAGGGTTTTTTCTCTTCTGTCTTGTGGAGGATGACTCTCCTTGAGTCCTGAGGTTGCCCACATGATGACTATTTTAAGGCCTAATCTATAGTAATATATATATATATACTTTGTTAAAGCTCATAAGTCCCCTATCAGTTTTATTCTACAAAATGACTTTCATTGATTAGAATTCCCTTAATAAACGTAGCATTAATTTAGATATATACATATATACCTGTATGTCTCATTGTGTTTTTTTTTATAGGATGTGGTTTACAGGAACAATGTATGTTTCTTCTTATTTGTGGTGGGACGGTGGTGCTCAGGGTATAAGTTGATGATATACAAACAATACAGAGAGTATGAAGCTCCCAATAGGGAGAAATATTTCAAATTTATAAAGAATACTTAAGGAATGCCGATACAACAAGAGAAGACAGACCAGAAGATCAGACGTCTTTTCAAGCTGACCGTTAAGCAGAGGCAGCCTTGGTGTCAAAATAATTCTATGACTGGGAGCTTGGTGGGAATGGAGACGTTGGAATGGTATGAGTGACAACTGGGGGGTGAAAAATGACAAACAAGAAAATAGGGCCCTATTCCACATTTTTTTTTTTAGAAAGGATTTTACCAGGAAGGATACATTGAGATTTCTCTTGTTTTCAAGTATGTCCTGGGTGGCGAGTATGTACCGTAAGGTGTCTTGCCTCTACTCCACCCAGCCGGTACATTTGACCTTAACCCGTTAACGCTACGGGACGTGCTATGACGTCCGCATGGCGGGTGGGCCTTGAAGACGCGGGGTGTCTGTATGACTTCAATGGGCCACCTCGGCCCCTCCCCGCAGCCAGCACGCACCATTGGCTGCAGAGACAAGGCCTAAACTAAGGCCGTCCCCCTGCAGCCAATGACATAAGTCGCGCGTCGGCTGCATGGGCGGCCAAATCAGAGGCCTGTGGCAGCACCTGGTGTAACTTCCCTGAGCAGGTGAAGTGCAGTCAGGTCCAGAAATATTGGGTCATAGACACAATTCTAACAGCTTTGGCTCTATACACCACCACAATGGAGTTGGACTGAAACAAACACAATGTGCTTTAACTGCAGACTGTCAGCTTTAATTTGAGGGTATGTAAATCCAACTCAGGTGAACGGTGTAGGACTTACATCAGTTTGCAGATGTGCCTCCCACTTGTTAAGGGACCAAAAGTAATGGGACAGAATAATAATCATAAATCAAACTTTCCCTTCTTAATACTTGGTTGCAAATCCTTTGCAGTCAATCACAGCCTGAAGTCTGGAACGCATAGACATCACCAGATGCTGGGTTTCATCCCTGGTGATGCTCTGCCAGGCCTCTACTGCAACTGTCTTCAGTTCCTGCTTGTTCTTGGGGCATTTTCCCTTCAGTAAGTGAAATGCATGCTCAATGGGATTCAGGTCAGGTGATTGACTTAGCCATTGCATAACATTCCACTTCTGTCCCTTCAAAAACTCTTTGCTTGCTTTTGCAGTATGCTTTGGGTCATTGTCCATCTGCACTGTGAAGCGCCGTCCAATGAGTTCTGCAGCATTTGGCTGAATGTGAGCAGATAATATTGCCCGAAACACTTCAGAATTCATCCTGCTGCTTTTGTCAGCGTCACATCATCAATAAATACAAGAGAACCAGTTCCATTGGAAGCCATACATGCCCACGCCATGACACTACCACCACCATGCTTCACTGATGAGGTGGTATGCTTAGGATCATGAGCAGTTCCTTTCCTTCTCCATACTCTTCTCTTCCCATCACTCTGGTACAAGTTGATCTTGGTCTCATCTGTCCATAGGATCTTGTTCCAGAACTGTGAAGGCTTTGTTAGGTGTTGTTTGGCAAACACTAATCTGGCCTTCCTGTTTTTGAGGCTCGCCAATGGTTTACATCTTGTGGTGAACCCTCTGTATTCACTCTGGTGAAGTCTTCTCTTGATTGTTGACTTTGATACACATACATCTACCTCCTGGAGAGTGTTCTTGATCTGGCCAACTGTTGTGAAGGGTGTTTTCTTCACCAGGGAAAGAATTCTTTGGTCATCCACCACAGTTGTTTTCCGTGGTCTCCCGGGTCTTTTGGTGTTGCTGAGCTCACCGGTGTGTTCCTTCTTTTTGAGAATGTTCCAAACAGTTGTTTTGGCCATGCCTAATCTTCTTGCTATCTCTCTGATGGGTTTGTTTTCTTTCTTCAGCCTAATGATGGCTTGCTTCACTGATAGTGACAGCTCTTTGGATCTCATCTTGAGAGTTGACAGCAACAGATTCCAAATACAAATAGCACACTTGAAATGAACTCTGGGCCTTTTATCTGCACATTGTAATTGGGGTAATGAGGGAATATCACACACCTGGCCATGGAACAGCTGAGAAGCCAATTGTCCCATTACTTTTGGTCCCTTAACAAGTGGGAGGCACATCTGCAAACTGCTGTAACTCCTACACCGTTCACCTGAGTTGGATGTATATACCCTCATTACCCAAATTAAAGCTGACAGTCTGCAGTTAAAGCACATTGTGTTTGTTTCATTCCAACTCCATTGTGGTGCTGTATAGAGCCAAAGATGTTAGAATTGTGTCGATGTCCCAATATTTCTGGACCTGACTGTATACGGAGCTGTTACAGCTCTGGTTAAGTTTACACCAGGGCTGAGATACACACACACACAGGGGGTTAATGAGAGCTAACTGTACGCGCATCCACTTTCACTCCTCCACACGCCGCATAACATCTAGCTGAGAGATTTTAACGTCTTCAGCTGACTTTTAGCATCTTGGTTGAAATATGGATGTTAAAGGTAAAACGCTAATGGTTAACGGCCGGCGCAGGATTTTACCATTTGTGTCTGACTTTTATAAACAACACTAATAAAATGAAAATAAATAAATAGGCTAAAATGGAAAAGAAAATGAAGTTGGGCCTGGACACATCGCCTGTTTTTTTCATCTACTTATTGAGACAAAACAATCATCTACCCCATATTATGGCACAGGGGGCGTTATTCACCCTATATTCTGACACAGGGATTGATATTTACCTTAGGGGTGAGATTTATCCCTTATTCTGCCACAGGGGGTGATATTTGCCGAATATTCTGCCACAGGGGTTGATATCCACCTCAGGGGTGATATTTACCATTATTGACACAGGGGGTGATCATTGCGCCGTGGGTTGATATTTTACCCCATATTCTGAGACGGGGTGATATTTACCCCATATTTTGGTACAGGGGTTGATATTTAACCAATATTCTGGCACAGATGTTGATATGTACCCTATATTCTGACACAGGGGGTGATATTTACCTCCGAAGTTGCTATCTACCCCATATTCCAACACAGGGGGTGATATTTACCTCAGAAAGTGATATTTACTTAATATTTTGGCATGGGGGGGGGGGGGGTGATATTTGCTCCATATTCTGGTACTGGTGTTATTTACCCCATATTCTGAGACAGGATTTGATATTTACCTCATATTCGGACATAGGGTTTGATATTTACCCCATATTCTGACACAGGGTTTGATATTTACCTCATAGTGTGATATTTACCCCATATTCGGACATAGGGTTTGATATTTACCCCATATTCGGACATAGGGTTTGATATTTACCCCATATTCGGACATAGGGTTTGATATTTACCCCATATTCTGAGACAGGGTTTGATATTTACCTCATAGTGTGATATTTACCCCATATTCGGACACAGGGTTTGATATTTACCCATATTCGGACACAGAGGGCATATACTACATGTGTAAAGCTGTATACCGCCTCCAGGGGAACCTTTGTCCCCTCACAGACACCTCCGTGTACCCGGTGACAGACATATTACAGGACAGCAAGCCGCCCTTCGCACACAGAGATCCACTGCAGCCGTGACAGTCCTCCGGCATCCCAACAGGCATTGCGCCCGTCTTGTCTGCTCCCTCCCTCTCTATGGCTCGGCTGGTTGTGAGCGCAGTGGGTGTGCTGCGCATGCGCCCGCGGATTCCTGCAGCAACTCCGGGCAAGTTAATGAGAAGTAACCGCACAGAGTGTTATACAGAGGAGCCTATAGACAGCGCGGGGCGGCATGAGGGACCGAACCAAGGAGCTGGGCAATGTAAGAGCATCCGCTGTGTAATGTGTGCATGGAGAGAACATGTTACATGTATGTGTCACGCAGCCCCCTGTACATAGAACATGTTACATGTATGTGTCACACAGCCCCCTGTACATAGAACATGTTACATGTATGTGTCACGCAGCCCCCTGTACATAGAACATGTTACATGTATGTGTCACGCAGCCCCCTGTACATAGAACATGTTACATGTATGTGTCACGCAGCCCCCTGTACATAGAACATGTTACATGTATGTGTCACGCAGCCCCCTGTACATAGAACATGTTACATGTATGTGTCACGCAGCCCCCTGTACATAGAACATGTTACATGTATGTGTCACACAGCCCCTCTGTACATAGAACATGTTACATGTATGTGTCACGCAGCCCCCTGTACATAGAACATGTTACATGTATGTGTCACGCAGCCCCTGTACATAGAACATGTTACATGTATGTGTCACACAGCCCCCTGTACATAGAACATGTTACATGTATGTGTCACACAGCCCCCTGTACATAGAACATGTTACATGTATGTGTCACACAGCCCCCTGTACATAGAACATGTTACATGTATGTGTCACACAGCCCCCTGTACATAGAACATGTTACATGTGTCACGCAGCCCCCTGTACATAGAACATGTTACGTGTATGTGTCACGCAGCCCCCTGTACATAGAACATGTTACGTGTATGTGTCACGCAGCCCCCTGTACATAGAACATGTTACGTGTGTCACGCAGCCCCCTGTACATAGAACATGTTACGTGTATGTGTCACGCAGCCCCCTGTACATAGAACATGTTACGTGTATGTGTCACGCAGCCCCTGTACATAGAACATGTTACGTGTATGTGTCACGCAGCCCCCTGTACATAGAACATGTTACGTGTATGTGTCACGCAGCCCCCTGTACATAGAACATGTTACGTGTATGTGTCACGCAGCCCCCTGTACATAGAACATGTTACGTGTATGTGTCACGCAGCCCCCTGTACATAGAACATGTTACGTGTATGTGTCACGCAGCCCCCTGTACATAGAACATGTTACGTGTATGTGTCACGCAGCCCCCTGTACATAGAACATGTTACGTGTATGTGTCACGCAGCCCCCTGTACATAGAACATGTTACGTGTGTCACGCAGCCCCCTGTACATAGAACATGTTACGTGTATGTGTCACGCAGCCCCCTGTACATAGAACATGTATGTGTCACACAGCCCTTGTTTCTTGTTCGTAATGGATAGTCGCCTTGTTATGGGACGGTTTTGAAAACTGTCCCGGCTGAGATCACTTTGGGCATGCTCAGTCTGCACAGGCAGCAACACTACGCACTATGCATTGATATCGCTTAGGAGGAGGAGCTAAATTCCTTAAGCCCATTATTGTACAATGTAACCAGCCAGCGCCGGAGCCATGTGCTGTATGAAACTGATCACATGTCATCTGTAATGTTTTCCCAGCTCCCCCATGCCCCCTCTCCAGCCCAGTCTTGAATCATGCGCTGCCCTCCTGTTAATCCCAAACGACTCCTGTCCTGCCGACGTTTCTCATGTGCCAGGCATGACTTCCCTCACACGCTCCTGGACTCGTCCTCTGATCTGCCCCTCAATCAGGGGTAACATTATATACAGGTACTCTGGGGACATTAGACTCCGGTCTGAGTGCAAAAAGAAGCCGGAAAACGCCAGTTTAATGCTGAAACACGGGATGTTTACACACACGACCCTATCCCTGGACCTCCCAGCTCTCCATCGTAGACTTGTTTTCACGTCTGAGCGGCGGGATGCTCTCGGGCCCAAGCCAAGGGGTGATGTCCTCACACATGCTGCTGCATCAACTTTCTCCGGAGTTTTGGCCATTCTGACATCTTTGGAAAGTCCTGTGAACTCCCGAAAGGCAGAAGTCATTGTGTAACCTCAGATCATAATGAGTGGCTCCTGATTGGCCGGGCCATTTCCTACTGTGGGCAGAGCACCGTATGTGCTGGAAAACCGGGCTGCGCTTTCCTCATGGATTGTCTCTGTATCCACAGCATTACACCAGTCATTTTACCTCGTTCTTTCCTGTATTGTGTTTGTGTTATTTGTGGGTTTGTTTGGTGTTTTCCAGCGCGCAGTGAAGAACATGATAGTGTGTTACTACTGCAACGTTTCCTCTTAAAATCCTCTCCCATTCCTTGTGTCACTTACCCCCCCTCGCGCAGTCCCCCCCCGCACAGTCCTCCTCCTCCTCCCCCGCACAGTCCTCCTCCTCCCCCCCCCGTACAGTCCCCCTCCTCCCCCCTCACGCAGTCCCCCTCCTCCCCCCTCACGCAGTCCCCCTCCTCCCCCCTCACGCAGTCTCCCCCCTCACGCAGTCCCCCTCCTCCCCCTCGCGCAGTCCCCCTCCTCCCCCTCGCGCAGTCCCCCTCCTCCCCCTCGCGCAGTCCCCCTCCTCCCCCTCGCGCAGTCCCCCTCCTCCCCCTCGCGCAGTCCCCTCGCGCAGTCCCCTCGCGCGGTTCCCCCCTCCTCCCCCTCCTCCCCCTCGCGCGGTTTCCCCCCTCCTCCCCCTCGCGCGGTTTCCCCCTCCTCCCCCTCGCGCGGTTTCCCCCTCCTCCCCCCTCGCGCGGTTTCCCCCTCCTCCCCCCTCGCGCGGTTTCCCCCTCCACCCCCCTCGCGCGGTTTTCCCCTCCTCCCCCTCGCGCGGTTCCCCCCCCCCTCGCGCAGTCGCCCTCTCCTCATCACTTTATTCTCACTCCACAGAGCGACAGTGACTCGGAGAATGACGAGCACAGGGTTTTTATCAGCTCAGCAGCCAATGGGAGCAAAGACGAAACCGAGAAAAATGACGCGTTCTTCCAAGCTGTAAGAGATCACCTGTGTTTTTTTTTTTTATCCCCCCCCCCCCATGGCGCCTCCCATAGGGGCCCGAAAAAGCCCTAAAATGTACTTCTAGCAGACTAACGCTGCCACCTAGTGCTGCGCTGGGGCATTACATGCCATGTGGGGATCAGACCGCTGTCTCTTGCCCTGTCAGGATGGGTTGGGGGGGGGGGGGGTTGCGAGGACCGGTGTCAACAGCACGTCGCCCCGGATTCCCCCCACACGGGTGTGTTGCGTTTCCGTTTTTCTCGGACAGGCGAGCTGACCCTCTTTACCTCCCCCTTCAGACAAGTGAAATCCGAAACTCGCTGCAGCTCCTGGAAGCCAAGGTGAAGCAACTGGAATCCAGTCAAGTGAAAATACTCACCACCCCGCTGCCTGAGGAGGGTACGTGTGTGCGCCCCCTGCTGGCCAGGGCAGAAAGCTCGTCTGAAAACCAAACGCAGGGATGTAACAGGGGAGCCAGTTTTATCATACGTAGAAATGAGAGGCCGAGCCGTGAATCCGTCACCTCTGACCATCAACACGTTCTCCTCAATACACTGTAACTGATGGGTCACTCTGAGTGGGGTGGGTATGGGGGGTTCTGGGGGGAAGGAGGCGGTAGGGGGCTCTGGATGTGTTTCTGGGGTGGGTATGGGGGTCTGGATGTGTTTCCGGGTGTGGGTATGGGGGTCTGGATGTGTTCCTGGGGTGGGTATGGGGGTCTGGATGTGTTTCTGGGGTGGGTATGGGGGTCTGGATGTGTTTCCGGGTGTGGGTATGGGGGTCTGGATGTGTTTCCGGGTGTGGGTATGGGGGTCTGGATGTGTTTCCGGTTGTGGGTATGGGGGTCTGGATGTGTTTCTGGGGGTCTGGATGTGTTTCTGGGGTGGGTATGGGGGTCTGGATGTGTTCCTGGGGTGAGTATGGGGGTCTGGATGTGTTCCTGGGGTGGGTATGGGGGTCTGGATGTGTTCCTGGGGTGAGTATGGGGGTCTGGATGTGTTCCTGGGGTGAGTATGGGGGTCTGGATGTGTTCTGGGGTGAGTATGGGGGTCTGGATGTGTTCCTGGGGTGGGTATGGGGGTCTGGATGTGTTCCTGGGGTGGGTATGGGGGTCTGGATGTGTTCCTGGGGTGGGTATGGGGGTCTGGATGTGTTCCTGGGGTGGGTATGGGGGTCTGGATGTGTTCCTGGGGTGGGTATGGGGGTCTGGATGTGTTCCTGGGGTGGGTATTGGGGTCTGGATGTGTTCCTGGGGTGGGTATGGGGGTCTGGATGTGTTCCTGGGGTGGGTATGGGGGTTCTGGATGTGTTCCTGGGGTGGGTATGGGGGTCTGGATGTGTTCCTGGGGTGGGTATGGGGGTCTGGATGTGTTCCTGGGGTGGGTATGGGGGTCTGGATGTGTTCCTGGGGTGGGTATGGGGGTCTGGATGTGTTCCTGGGGTGGGTATGGGGGTCTGGATGTGTTCCTGGGGTGGGTATGGGGGTCTGGATGTGTTCTGGGGTGGGTATGGGGTCTGGATGTGTTCCTGGGGTGGGTATGGGGGTCTGGATGTGTTCCTGGGGTGGGTATGGGGGTCTGGATGTGTTCCTGGGGTGGGTATGGGGGTCTGGATTTGTTCCTGGAATAGGTAGTAGAGTGTGGATGTATTTATGGGGTGAGTAGGGGGTGTCTGGATGTGTTTTGTGGGGCGGGTAGGCGGCTCTGGATGGGTTTTGTGGGGCGGGTAGGCGGCTCTGGATGGGTTTTGTGGGGCGGGTAGGCGGCTCTGGATGGGTTTTGTGGGGGCGGGTCGGAGGGTCTTGTTGTTTTGTGGAGGGGGTCTAGTTTGGGTAGTGGGATTTGTCATGTCGTTGCCGCCCCTGGTGACTCTGTCCGTGTCCCTTAGGCATGAAGAAGGACTTGGAGGACCTTCGTTTCGAGGGGAGATAAAATGTTTGGCCAAGGAAATCCGCGCCAAGCTGCAGAGTAATTGCCTGTTTGGTTGTTGTTTTTCTCCCTGTCCTGTTCGCGCCGCGTGCGTCTCGTTGCATTGAGGTGACTCTTATCATGAGGTTTCTGTGCATCTTTATTAGGGATAGACCGATATAATTTTTTCATGGCCGATACCGATACAGATTATCGGCAGCTTTTCTGCCGATATTTGGTGCCGATATTCTGTAAATTGAAAGTTCTGAAAAAAAAAAGCACAAATCTGACTTTGCCATGAACTCAATGGCCTAAACAACAATCTTCGTGCAAACGTTTCCACCGGTGCAAAAAAACATTTAACGCGAGGGGCAAAACCCTTTACGCCGAATGCCATATTACATAGTCAGCGCAACAAACGCACATAATCGTCTACCGCGGGTGAACTTGCGAACCCTGAGCTTACTGTATGTCGCACGATCTATACTTAACATTGTGAGCGCAAATGCGTGTGAGCGCGGGTACGCGGATGGTATTACAATCTATGCGCAGTTTGTAACGCACAGTATTTGCGCGTATAATTTTAGCAACTCCTAAAAGCTGGTGGTAACGGCAAATCTGAACGTTCTGGCCGAAACCAAATACACCAGCCCAAAAAAAAAATGCAGCAAAGTATAGTTACACATTCTACACATTCTACACATTCTACACATTCTACACATTCTACACATTCTACACATTCTACACATTCTACACACTCTACACACTCTACACATTCTACACATACCCAAACCAATAAAATGGAGAAGTTGTGCGTGCATGTATTATTGCTGCAGCATATATGCTGACTTGTGGTTGTGGTTCTTAATTCTGATTGGCTGAATTGCGTGAAACAAAATGACCGCACACTGATTTCTGCTCGCAGCGGTACTGAGTGAGCATTTGGGCGCGTCCGGTTTACGCGGGTTATTGATCGGATCAAAAACGCGTGAGGATTGTAATTCCAGCGGTGATTTGCGCACGCAAACGTTTAACGCTTGGTGCAAAACTTCACGCTTTGCGCAAAGATTGTAATATAGCCCAATGTGTTTAACATGTAAACATTGCACCACGTCCACTTCATTTATTCAATTTAATAAGAACTTTTATTTTTATTTAATCTTTTATTTTTACAATCAGACGGTGTCTTTGGCTTTTCTTAAAGATCCCTCATATGATCCTGTATGTAAGGGGTTCAGCAACCTTGGCCCTCCAAGGGTTATATTACAAGTTATATTACAGCTCTGGTTAAGCAGTCACTTTGTAATATTGCCCCACGTTTTGGAATTACATCTGCTATGATGCTCATCTTCTCATTAGGTTCTTGGAGCCTCATGGAAATCCAGTTCCAAAACATCTGGAGGTCCTAGGTTGCTGGACCCTGCTGTAGGAAATAGACCTGCATCTCCTGTATAGGGAATTCCCTGCCAGATGGATGGAAGCCCCATTTCTGTTGCCATCACGCTCATGCACAATACGGTCAGTGAGCAGGGGTCATTCTGCAGGGAGGGCTTACAGCAGATGTGTGGGAGAACCCCAGATTCGCAGTTCTGTGGGATCTTGCGTGTCGCAGCTGCAGTGAGCAAACTTGTCCAAATATCGGCAAATAAAATGCCGATACCGATATCAGTAATTTTCTGAATATCGGTGCCGATAATCGGCTAAACCGATAGATCGGTCTATCCCTAGTCTTTATCTCCCGCCGCTCGCTCTGTCTCCTTGGGTGTTTTGTTCGGTAAATACGCTCTGATGATCCAGCGTCCGGGCGGTCACTCTGATCCCCTCAATATCTTCTCTTTCATTGCCCCCCCCCCTTCGTGCGGCTGAGAGTTGTGTCCCTGTGAGTCCTTCTGATTGCGCATTTCACTCTTCCAGGTATCGAGGTGAAGGAGGACGAGGAGTTGGTCATGAGCTCCGTCTTGAGTCGGATGAGAAGGACACAGGTACTATGTGTGAGCGCAGGCCTGATCGCGGGCATTGCCAGGTTGGGGCGTGGGCATTGCCTGGGCGGGGCCTGAGCATGGGCGGGGCTTGAGCGCAGGCATTGCTGGGGCGGGGCCTGGGCGCACAGTGAGCTGTCAGTAGTTTTGTCCTGTACTTGTTTGTGTTTTCAGACGCTCTGCAGGATGGGGAATGTCTCCGCGCTCACATGGGGGGGGGGGCACTCACTTTCTCCTCACTCTCTGTAAAACTTCCCGCACTCTCATTCCGTGGATCTTTTCCTATTTCTCTCGTTCTCTCGTTGTAGGGACGTCTCGGCTGCTTTCCATGTGTTATTTCTCTCTCGCCCTCCGTCTCTCGCCCTCCCTTTCACGCCCTCCCTTTCACGCCCTCCCTTTCTCGCCCGTTCTCTCGCCCTCCCTTTCTCGCCCTCCCTTTCTCGCCGTCCCTTTCTCGCCCGTTCTCTTGCCCTCCCTTTCTCGCCCTCCCTTTCTCGCCCTCCCTTTCTCGCCCTCCCTTTCTCGCCCGTTCTCTCGCCCTCCCTTTCTCGCCCGTTCTCTCGCCCTCCCTTTCTCGCCCGTCTCTCTCGCCCTCCCTTTCTCGCCCGTTCTCTCGCCCTCCCTTCTCGCCCGTTCTCTCGCCCTCCCTTTCTCGCTTCTCCTTGCCCGTTCTCTCGCCCTCCCTTTCTCGCACCGTTCTCTCTCGCCTCGACTTTCTCGCCCGTTCTCTCGCCCTCCCTTTCTCGCCCGTTCTCTCGCCCTCCCTTTCTCGCCCGTTCTCTCGCCCTCCCTTTCTCGCCCGTTCTCTCGCCCTCCCTTTCTCGCCCGTTCTCTCGCCCTCCCTTTCTCGCCCGTTCTCTCGCCCTCCCTTTCTCGCCCGTTCTCTCGCCCTCCCTTTCTCGCGCGCGCGCTCTCTCTCTTTCTGTTGCTGGTGATGTCTCGGCCTCTCCGTCCTGTGTTGCGCATGTCTCATGGATGCCGCCCCATATGTTTTGGCTCGCTGTGTTGAGTCCATGGTCCCTCACTCTGCGCCCGTCTCTTTCAGCACGGCGTCCTGTCCAAGCGATTCATCGAGCTCATCAATCAGTGCAACTGCGCACAGGGCCAGTACCGAGAGAGCAACGTCAAGAGGATCAAACGGCAGCTGCAGATCAGTACGTGAGCGCCCGCGGGGGGCGTCCAGGGGTTTACCAGTATCTGGAGGGGGGGGGAGTGATGGCGTGTCATGTGACTCCCTGAATACACTGAATGAGCAGGTTTTTCCATCAATGGGTTTTTTCTCCCCTGATGGCACAGCGGGCATATTCCAAGATGGCAATGCCAGGATTCATCTGGCTCAAATTGTGCGAGAGTGGTTGAGGGAGCATGAGACATCATTTTCACACATGGATTGGCCACCGCACAGTCCAGACCTTAACCCCATAGAGGTTAATCTTTGGGATAATGTGCTGGAGAAGACTTAACGCAGCGCCGCGACTCTCCCATCATCAATACAAGATCTTGATCACAAATTAATGCCGCTCTGGACGCCAATAAATGCTGAGACATTGTATGAGCTTAATGACACAATGCCGCGGCGAATGCGTGCCGCGATCACAGCAAGACTTTTTTAATTGGCTAGGGGGTGTCCGTATCCCTGTGTGTGTGTCCGTATCCCTGTGTGTGGTGTGTCCGTATCCCTGTGTGTGTGTCCGTATCCCTGTGTGTGTGTCCGTATCCCTGTGTGTGTGTGTCCGTATCCCTGTGTGTGTGTCCGTATCCCTGTGTGTGTGTCCGTATCCCTGTGTGTGTGTGTCCGTATCCTGTGTGTGTGTGTCCGTATCCCTGTGTGTGTGTGTGTCCGTATCCCTGTGTGTGTGTGTGTCCGTATCCCTGTGTGTGTGTGTGTCCGTATCCCTGTGTGTGTGTGTGTGTCCGTATCCCTGTGTGTGTGTGTGTCCGTATCCCTGTGTGTGTGTGTCCGTATCCCTGTGTGTGTGTGTGTCCGTATCCCTGTGTGTGTGTGTGTCCGTATCCCTGTGTGTGTGTGTGTCCGTATCCCTGTGTGTGTGTGTGTGTCCGTATCCCTGTGTGTGTGTGTGTCCGTATCCCTGTGTGTGTGTGTCCGTATCCCTGTGTGTGTGTGTCTGTATCCCTGTGTGTGTCCCATGTGTGTGTAACCCTGTGTGTGTGTAACCCTGTGTGTGTGTGTGTGTGTCTATACTCCATCTCAGTGCTAATAATAAGCAGCTGATCGGTGTCTCTGTGTCTCGCAGCCGGACGCAGCGTTACGGACGACCAGTTTGACGAGATGCTGGAGAGCGGACAGACGGACATATTCACCTGTAATGTAAGCAGGACGGGGCGCAAACCTTTGTGAGGTCTGTGTGAGGTTTACACGGGGAGTCTGAGATATCAGGGGAGGCCACGCTGGCACATGGACGCACGTGCCGCGGTCTGATCCTCTCGCCGGCGCTTTGAGTCCTTGTACCGGGTTTAAAGGTCTAGCGGGCTGGAGTGGACGATATCTGTGTGTCTCCGACCTGTTCCTCTCACCACCTGGCCAGAACAGTTAAAACCGGTCCTATGGTGATGCATGGCCTGGCGCAGCTGCTCCTCCACCCCCCATGTTAGCTGGGCACTGATTGGCACACATAGCCCTCTCTGCCGGATAGATTTACCGCCTATAAGTTGATGTCACGCAGGAGACCCTGCTTCAGGGCGTCTTGTTACTCTTTGCAGACCCTGCAGGACACGCAGGCCACGAAGCAGGCCCTGAACGAGATCGAGGCGCGACACGATGAGATCCTGAAACTGGAGAAGAGCATCGTGGAGCTGCACGAGATGTTCACCTTCCTGGCGATGGAAGTGGAAGCCCAGGTGAGATCATTTGGCATCTCTCGACCCTCTGCTCCTCCCAAAAGTCCTGTCTCCCATGTCTTCATGACCTTTAAAGCCCTGCTACACATCCCTGTACCTGCAAGCTCCGCCCTCTGTACCGCACGTGCCCACAATATCCTCCTCCGCGCAGCCTGCCCTCTGTACCGCACGTGCCCACAATATCCTCCTCCGCGCAGCCTGCCCTCTGTACCGCACGTGCCCACAATATCCTCCTCCGCGCAGCCTGCCCTCTGTACCGCACGTGCCCACAATATCCTCCTCCGCGCAGCCTGCCCTCTGTACCGCACGTGCCCACAATATCCTCCTCCGTGCAGCCTGCCCTCTGGCGCGTCTCCTCGCGCTTTCCTCTCTGCCCGTGCCTCTCGTCTCCTCGCGCTTTCCTCTCTGCCCGTGCCTCTCGTCTCTTCGCGCTTTCCTCTCTGCCCGTGCCTCTCGTTCTCTTCGCGCTTTCCTCTCTGCCCGTGCCTCTCGTCTCCTCGCGCTTTCCTCTCTGCCCGTGCCTCGTCTCCTCGCGCTTTCCTCTCTGCCCGTGCCTCCCGTCTCCTCGCGCTTTCCTCTCTGCCCGTGCCTCTCGTCTCCTCGCGCTTTCCTCTCTGCCCGTGCCTCTCGTCTCCTCGCGCTTTCCTCTCTGCCCGTGCCTCTCGTCTCCTCGCGCTTTCCTCTCTGCCCGTGCCTCTCGTCTCCTCGCGCTTTCCTCTCTGCCCGTGCCTCTCGTCTCCTCGCGCTTTCCTCTCTGCTCTGCTCCTCGTTGCCTCTCTCTCGTCTCCTCGCGCTTTCCTCTCTGCCCGTGCCTCTCTCTCTCGCGTTCCTCGCGCTTTCCTCTCTGCCCGTGCCCTCGTCTCCTCGCGCTTTCCTCTCTGCCCGTCCTCTCGTCTTCTCGGCGCTTTCCTCTCTGCCCGTGCCTCTCGTCTCCTCGCGCTTTCCTCTCTGCCCGTGCCTCTCGTCTCCTCGCGCTTTCTCTCTTGCCCGTGCCTCGTCTCCTCGCGCTTTCCTCTCTGGCCGTGCCTCCCGTCTCCTCGCGCTTTCCTCTCTCCTGCCCGTGCTTTCCTCTCTGTGCTTCCTCTCGCGCTTTCCTCTCCTGCCCGTGCCTCCTCTCGTCTCCTCGCGCTTTCCTCTCTGCCCGTGCCTCCCGTCTCCTCGCGCCTTTCCTCTCTGCCCGTGCCTCCTCGTCTCCTCGCGCTTTCCTCTCTGCCCGTGCCTCTCGTCTCCTCGCGCTTTCCTCTCTGCCCGTGCCTCTCGTCTCCTCGCGCTTTCCTCTCTGCCCGTGCCTCTCGTCTCCTCGCGCTTTCCTCTCTGCCCGTGCCTCTCGTCTCCTCGCGCTTTCCTCTCTGCCCGTCCTCTCGTCTCCTCGCGCTTTCCTCTCTGCCCGTGCCTCTCGTCTCCTCGCGCTTTCCTCTCTGCCCGTGCCTCTCGTCTCCTCGCGCTTTCCTCTCTGCCCGTGCCTCTCGTCTCCTCGCGCTTTCCTCTCTGC
>RXON01005223.1:0-38692 GCA_009667805.1 Leptobrachium leishanense
ATACTGGTGGCAGTGACAAGACACAGATTACCTCAATTCCCAAATATGTTGTAGAAATTACTGACCCCCCAAAATACTGGGTGGCAGCCAGTGAGAACACACAGATTAGAACAATTCCCAAATATTTTGTAGAAATTACTGACCCCCCAAAATTCTGGCTGGCAGTGACAAGACACAGATTATGTCAGATTACCTCAATTCACAAATATTTTGTAGAAATTACTAAACCCCCAAAATTCTGCGTGGCAGATTACCTCTGATTACCTCAATTCACAACTATTTTGTAGAAATTACTGAGCCACCAAAATTCTGCGTGGCAGATTACCTCTGATTACCTAAATTCACAAATATTTTGTAGAAATTACTTTACTGAGCCCCCAAAATTCTGCGTGGCAGTGACAAGACACAGATTACCTCTGATTACCTCAATTCACAAATATTTTGTAGAAATTACTGAGCCCCCAAAATACTGCGTGGCAGATTACCTCTGATTACCTCAATTCACAAATATTTTGTAGAAATTACTGAGCCCCCAAAATAGTTGCTCGGAGTGAGAACACAAAGATTACAACAATTGCCAGATATTTGGTAGAAATGAGACCCCCCCCCAGTAGATGAGACCCCCCCAGTAGCTGGTGGCAGAGTGGCAGTAAGAACACACACTAACACAAGATCAATCTCCTCTCAAATCTCCTCTCAAACACGTGCAGAAGCGCTGTGTGAAGCCTTATATAGTGTGCTGCGGGACTCTGAGCCGTGATTGGCATAGTCTTGAACCTGTCTTGCACCTGACCTGTGGTCAGGTGCAAGGCTGTAGCCAATTACAAGCTTCAGGCCAGTGGAAAAGTGCATTGTGGTGCATTTTGGGGGAACACGCGGCGAACAAGCGGAAATGTTCGTAGTTCGCGAACATGCGAACAGGCTATGTTCGATGCGAACGCCGAACCGAACAGCTCATCCCTAGTACCTACAAGCTGGAGGAGCTGAATAATGATTTTGTCAGTGGACAGGTTAAGTTGTTGTGCACCATTGCTCCCCTTTCCCATAGAAGAGGTCCTGTGAGTGACAGGAGGACAAAACATCAGACACTCAGATGTTATAAGATTCTCATTTATTTGCAGTCATAGTTCTGGGGACATATGGGGTGTCGTAGGTTGTGTTGGAGAGGGCTGCAAGTACACAAGGAATTCCGCAGTTACATTCTGTGCCAGTCTTTATCCATCAGCAGTGTGTTGTCTGACTTCAGGTCAGGTACTCTTACATTTGTTACTTTTTTCATATTCGAAAAACATAATATCGGGGGTCGGATATTACGAATCACAGTAGCAATGAAATTGACTAAACGTAATGTTGATCTGAAATGAAAATGACCAGAAAAAAAATGAAAACCCACACAATAGGAAACAAAATTATTTCAAAGTAATAAAAACTGGTATTTAACAAAAAAAATCTAGATTTATCAAATATTTCTTTAACAGTTTATTTTTTTTCGTTTGCAGCAAAAAGCCATTTTGTTTATTTTTTAGCATTTTTCGGGTGACATTTTATTGTTCCTAATTTATTGTTTGGGCACCATGGTGAGTTCCATAGCCTTGTACAAGGTACCTATACATAAGGGGTTATACAGAGAGCACCAAAATGTCACCAACATTTTGGTGCTCTTGTTCCCCGCACTTCGGGGAATCAAAGTTCCCCAGCATGTGGTGAATTCAGCATTCACCGCAGGGTCCCCGGAGAGCAGGGAAAACCCACCGAGCACCCACTGAAAACCCGCCGAAAAAAGCCACCGATCACAACGCAGACCAGCCGACGAACGGGGGAAAAAAAAAAGTATACTTGAGAGTTTAAAAATTGAAATGCTGTTTGCAATAAAACTACTGAACGAAAATGCCTGTAATTTGCATATAAAAGGTCCTATGAATGATAAAAGGTCTGTTAATGAAAAATTAAAAACAATTTTTTATAAAGAGAAAAAAAGAATTGCCAAAAATATCTCGAAAAATGCCTTAAAGATCCTAAAGAGTCTATAGATAAAGAGACTGTTTACAGCAGAATAAAATAATAAAATGGTTTATTAGATATTGAATTAAAACAGGAATATTTTTAACATTTTAACATTTTTAATCAGTGGAGTTTTTTCCATTGACCAACTTCAGTGACACTGCTACTGTTAGACAGGACATGTGACACCTGTCCATGTGGCTTAAGGTATGTAGGTCGTACAATACGTCCCTTGAACAAAAGAATTCAAGAACATATAAGAAATATAAAAAATGGTGTAGAAAATCATAGTGTTTCGTTACACTTTAAAAACACTCACAATAAAAACCCAGTAGGTCTTAAATTTATGGGAATTAAAAAAGTGTATAAAAATTGGAGAGGAGGGGACTATGAGAAAAAGATAGGGATGGAAGAGATGAGATCCATCTACGAACTTAACACTCCCTATGGTCTCAATGCTGACTTCGAAATGATACATTTCTTAAAAAATCGATGAGCCTTTTATTAAATAAAAAATGTAAGGCAATGAAGGATGAAGTATTCCCATACATATACCTATTGCTTGACATGTATTAACGCTTCAAGATTGAAATATTGGTTTACAATAGTTTCAATAGTTTCATTTTCAGTTACTAAAACATCTTATATTGTAAAACTGTCAATGTACAGTGGAATTATATGACATAGCCACTTATAATATAGTAGTGCTCTATTAAATAGTCCTCAGACCTTAAACTTCATGTTTTACAAGCCCAATCGTATCTGATAATACAGTTTAATCCACACTGCAGACGTCGACCTCTCAGCTTCTTTATAAAGAATTTTGGTTTGAAAGAATTTTGGTTTGTAAAGTGGGACACTGTTAGTGCCCGTCGGTATGGCATTGTTCTATTAAGTTAGAAAACCTCTCACATATATTTTTTTAAACTCATTTGTTTTTTAAATTCATGTGCTTAACTGAAGAAGTGAACACAGTCTAAAATATACCGGACATGTCGACTTTCGAATGTCCATATAAAGTTTTTTACCTTGTCTACAAAATTGGACACCGCCAGCACCCGTTGATAAAGGAACGCAACTGAGCCACCGGTGACACGCGGAAATGAACAAAGTGGAACGCACGCTCACTTGGTATCGGGTGGTTCCCTCTATATTGTGTGTATATAAAAAAGAGATTGTATAAAAGTATGATCACTGACTGATGAAGCCGATTTTAGGCGAAACGCGTTTTAGTGCACTATTAGTGCCTTTTATTGATTTTTATTTTATTTTTTGCATTAAATATATCCAACAGTTTGGATTTTACATTCTAACACACTCTGCAAAGTTTTTTTCTTCAACCGTCGACTTTGCTCCGGGCCAGGTGTACAATCACAGGAGGGCTAAGGGTTGCCTTCTAAATACCCTACAGGCGGATATTCCTCAGAGCCAGGACTAGGGCTCTCCACACTGTAAGTACCCCATATGGGAATTACAGGGGTCCCAGCAAGAAACGTACTGCGCAATCGTTTCCTGTATTATCCATTCGCAGGACATCTGAACAATCTGTCTGGACTGGTCATCCTATATATATTCGAACATTTAATAAGAAGATCATCCCACATTTGCAATTTCAACGTTGCAATATACCCAGTTGGGTTGCAACTATTTGGACATTTTTAGAAATATATGTCATTTCATTCCATATTTATGGTGAACATGTTATTCTGTCTATATATATGTTGAATACGATGCATATGATATCCACTGTTGATCAATAGGTTCTAATACGGTGACCATGCATATGATACAAACTGTTGACTAATATGCTTATCAACAAGGGGACCATTTCTATTTAAGGTGACCATATCGACCAATACTAAATAGTATATCGAACACCATATAGACCTAGAAATCTTGTTCTATGCGCCTAAAATAACTCAATTCTTCTACCAAATAATAAAATGGTTTATTAGATATTGAATTAAAACGGGAATATTTTTAACATTTTTAATCAGTGCAGTTTTTTCCATTGACCAACTTCAGTGACACTGCTACTGTTAGACAGGACATTAGGCAAATAGTGAAAACGTAAATAAGGCCAATGGGCTGATAATTTTTTCTTAAAGATTATACACAAGTAGCACAGATAAAGAGCACATTAATTTGAGAAAGATTGTCACGCAAGATATTTCAAAGGCGTTCCTTAGTATGACACGTTCACCCACATTTAGTGTTCGTATAGGACCCACCAAGGAGACTTCCCTCGTCACTGGCTGGTGGGCTTATGCTTCCAACACCCATTAATCATAATCATCTCATTTGTAGGCCAAGCAAAGGAATCTGACCACGTATAACAAAGTGTCCGCCCCCCCCCCCGCAGGAAGCAATATATGCGGGTTTGGCAAACAAATTCAAGGATAGGTAAACCTCAAGCCAAATACAACTTCCACAATCATAAGGCTCGATATGAGGGCAGGACCACTATTGATGCTCTAGCTTTAAAGTAAAGAAGTCAAAGTATTGGCTTGATGCCTAGAAGCAGAAGACACAGGAGACATCTGGTAGTTGGGAATTCTATGTAATGAAAGAATTGGATTTATCCGGCTTCTTGAAGGATCATTTGACAAATTCCCGTCACCCCTAATAGATCTCCAATGACGGCTTTCTGGGATTCCATTTTGTTATGATGAACTTGCAATGTAGAAAAAAAAAAGTAATAAGGCATGTTGGTCTTGTCATAGTTCTCCACTTTGACCTGTTGACTGACAGGTATCCCGTCGCACTAGATATTATATCTGACAATATGAGCCATTACATAAAAGTTACTCTTTAGAGCTCATTAAGTGACATCGCTGTGGTGTTTTTATACAATATCTAAAAGTGAAACTAAACCCGCCCTTTTTATAGCAATATCCACTAGGCATTTTACCCTTATTGTAAGATAGAATACTGCGTTTGATGTTGTAAAGATACGGGGGGGGGGGGTTACAGCACTTGCTCTTCACTGTCTGGCAATGAGCATAGAATGGATCTACAGGTCATGGAAACAGCCTCACAGGCAGCACTGTATTGTGTGGGATGTATCACACCCAGAGGGTAGATTAGAAGTCTTTTAATCTCCCTGTTATAGCTCACTTCACTAGATTGAAAATCAGAACAATCTAGAACAAATAGCCGATTTTTAAAGTGAGATAACTGGGAGAATTTTCCTGGTTTGGCTATTTTGACCTAGAATTTTCACTTCTCCGAGTCATTCTCCTGTGTAAGGATTCTGATCCATGCAGGGCAGCACCCTTCCAAATCCTGCACTTCGTGTCATTCCTGTTTCCAGCGCTGTGTTCCAGCAGCTAAATAGTTAATGCACCAAAACACACACACACTCCAGGTCATCTGACCTCTGTTAATAAAAGTGCCACACCCCTTCTGTTCCCTGCTTAAACATTAGTTGTATCTGCGCTCAGCAAGAGAGAACCTATGTTGTGGCTTTCCTGTGGTTTCCTGAAAACCAAACCCTGCCGTGCTACCAACCCTTCGGTGTGTGTTTCCAGACCCTCCGGTATCCTGTGTATGCAAGACCCTGCTGTCCCAGTCTGTTTCCTGATTTCCCCTACATCAAGTTTATTTGTTTTTGCTGCCTCCAGCAGCAACCTCCCCTCACCGCAGACCCCTTGTTTTGGCATCACCGCATCCTGGGCTCAGAATCCTGCATTTTCTGTACCACCCCGGTACAGTACCTGACAGAATGTTTAAGCCTAATGCTGAACCCGCGGTGATTCATTTCGTGGTGGAGCTGGTAAAGAAAACCCTGCAAGAAATGTTTGCACACCTGACTGAATTCATGAAGGAGCTGCTACAGTCTATGTGGGGCTCATCAGACAAGGTGTGCACTCCTGCAAGAAAAGCCTATGGACCGCTATCACCACAGGAACGTGCCAGGAGACAAGCTGAAGGTTTGTGCCTGTACTGTGCCGCTCCAACCCACTGGCTGACCAGCTGTCCCATAAGGCCAACCAAGCACCCAGCCCCGGTACACAAACCTGCACCGGTGTCCAAGTCTGCCCTGGTGAGACCTCCGGTACCTAGGCCTGCCCCGGTACCAAGACCAGCACCTGCTGCTCCCAAACCGGGTCCTGGAAAACCCGCAGCTCCCAAACCGGCTCCTGGAAAAGCTGCTGCTCCCAAGCCGGCACCCAGAAGAACCCCGGTACCAAAGCTGTCACCTCTGCCTAAACTGGCTCCTAGAAAGCCTGCGGTACCCACACCTGCCCCCAGGAGAACCCTGGTAGCAAGGCTGTCACCCCTACCCAAGCCGGCTCCTAGAAAAACCCTGGTGCATGAATATGTTGCCATGGAGACTGAAAATACTGTGCCAGCAGAACCTGATCCCATGGACTTTCAGCCACCTCTAACCAGCATGGAGCCAGCTTATGGTGCTGTTGATTCATCCACAGGATTTCCAGCACTTGTTGCAACTGTTACAGACCTTGTAGCCCAGGTTGGTACTTATACTGAAGTTATGCGGAAACTCCGGTGCAACCATGAAATCTTGCAGTCACAGTTGCAGGAGATCCAGACCTCCGCCCAAGTACCGCTGCCAGAGAACAACACTGGTATCCTCAACCCACAGCCCTTGGTGGGTGAACCCCAAACTTCGGTAATGGACAAGGACGCGGTGAATATAGAATGTGAAACATCACCTGGTCAAAAAGGGATATACCTGTGCACCTTTACCTCTGTACCGGCTGCCAGTCCAAACACTTCCCAGTATGAATACATTGCTTTCAGGAGGACCCCAGGAGTGACCAAGATGGACTCTCCTATCCCCCACAGCCCCTGGATTAAGACCTCATGTTCCTTGGCACCCCATCCGTCTCCAGTTGTCACTTCTCCCAGATGTTCGTTTCTGATGTGGACTCCATTCCGGAGTTTCAAAGGCTGTGTCTTACCCATGTTCCTGGTGATACTGAGTCACAGACTGTCCTAAGCAATCAAGAATCATCTGGGGAAGAAAGATCAAGTTCGCTGGTATACCTGGCACAGAACCAGAAAACCACCAAAACTAAATCAAGGAGACGGCAAAGGAAGACCCGTGCCCAAGCTGGCAGTGCCAATTCTTGAGCGCCCAGAGGTCACTCCTTAAAAGGGGGATTATGTAAGGATTCTGATCCATGCAGGGCAGCACCCTTCCAAATCCTGCACTTCGTGTCATTCCTGTTTCCAGCGCTGTGTTCCAGCAGCTAAATAGTTAATGCACCAAAACACACACACACTCCAGGTCATCTGACCTCTGTTAATAAAAGTGCCACACCCCTTCTGTTCCCTGCTTAAACATTAGTTGTATCTGCGCTCAGCAAGAGAGAACCTATGTTGTGGCTTTCCTGTGGTTTCCTGAAAACCAAACCCTGCCGTGCTACCAACCCTTCGGTGTGTGTTTCCAGACCCTCCGGTATCCTGTGTATGCAAGACCCTGCTGTCCCAGTCTGTTTCCTGATTTCCCCTACATCAAGTTTATTTGTTTTTGCTGCCTCCAGCAGCAACCTCGCCCCTCACCGCAGACCCCTTGTTTTGGCATCACCGCATCCTGGGCTCAGAATCCTGCATTTTCTGTACCACCCCGGTACAGTACCTGACATCCTGAGTTTCACCCTTCTTTGAATAGACCAGCACGCGTTGTAGATTTACTGGTGAAAAGACTTCTTGCAGAGTGTGTCCACACAAAATATATATTCACATTAGTATTGCAGGTCAGTGACAGCAAAAGATGGAATTAACGCAGGACTCCTTGAATGAACTTCCCAAATGTGTATCAGGGCATAGTAGTCCCCAAAACACTAGACACCAAGGAATAAGATTCCTGTTCAAGCCACCTACCCCTCTAAAAACAGACAACCCAGACGAGTAAGGATAAGATACTCACTTGGCCAGAGTGACACTTGCAACCAGAGCGCTCCATGCAAGTCTGATGGCATCATCCCTAATGCAGAGTAGCACCTTCAGACTCCACTACCATGGCATCCACACACCGAGGCTCCCCTTTATAGTGTTCAACCAGGATGTTCTAGTCTTGGCTTTCCTCTATTGTGATACAGATTTTCCCACTTGTCACAGAAAGCAATGTGTGTGTTCAAAGGGCAGATATTCAGGAAAATGATCGAGGTCAGGCTTTGTGAGGTTCAGACAGGAACAATGAGAAAATTCTATTGCTTCCTCTGATCATGTGTCTGCAAGCTGGAGAAGCTAAATACGTAGCCACCACCATTTAGCCAAGCAATACATCTGAAGGCTCATGCTCCATGGCTTCCTCCCATGGAAAGCATCCTGTGAGCACCTCAGCCAAGAAATCACTGCCACCAGCAAGAGTATTTGCTTCTGACCATAGTCCTGGGGACATTATGCATGACACACACAACACAAAGGGCTGCCAGTATACTGGAATGACCAAAATCCCCAGTTGGAATTGGTGGCAATCCTTATCCATCAGCAGTTTGTTGTTCAGCTTCATTTCCCTATGGATGAGCCCCTTGTGCTTGCCAGCTGTCCAGCACGACGCTTCACCATACTCTCTGCAATCCCTATCAAGGGCAAGGAAAGAAGAGAAATGCATTAGGACCACAGACATTAGCAGCCCGGACTGGGACAAAAAACTGAGCAGCCCACCGCTGATGTTCGCCACCAAATAAAGCCAATCAACTGTCGAACTGGGGTAAAAAAAAAATGCTATTCTTTAAAAAGCATTACAAACAATAAAAATGCTTGAAAATAATAAGGTCAAATTAAAAAATATATATAAAATGGTCTGTTACAGAATAAAAAAAGCCATAATAAAGGGAATCCAAAATTTCACCTAAAGAAAACCAGAAAAATACCAAAAAAATAAGTATTTTTGCTAGAACCGAAAAGAATAAACGGTTGAATAAAAAATACAAACGATAACTTCTTTTTACATTGAGTCCTATGGGATTCGCCTGTTTAAACCTGTTGAACTGAATCATGGAAAAATCGGTGGGGAAGAAAATAAATGGGAATTTCGCTAAGGTGCAGTTCAGCGTCTCTGAACAGATTAACCATTACTTCTCTATGGGACAATTTCACTGCCTCCAAAGATCTCTGAATTGTGGCGATCTGCACCGTATTTCACTGTCAATTCGCCAGTATTTGGAGAAATGACAGCTTTTTGAATAGCTGAACGGCCACGAAATTGCACCGTATAATGGAATTCACCATTCAGTGCTCTTTAGCGGTTATTCAAAGAGCACCGAATTGGCCACAAAATTATATCGAGCAGTGAGTTTCCCCGTACGGTGCAATTTCGTGGCCATTCGGCTATTCAAAAAGCAAGCAGTTTACCAAATATTGGCGAATTGCCAGCAAAATACAATGTCTGTACGGCCTCAGTGAATTCCCCGTAGAGAAGCTATGGTTAATCTATTTACAGTGTCGTTGAAATGCTCTGATGTTCGGCGGTTTCATTCGGCAGGTTCGATCAGGCGAATCCCATGGGTTTCAGTGGTAAAAATATTCACGTTTTTACTTAATATTTATTAAACTGTATATTCTATTAATTTGCAGCAAAAAGTCAATTTGTTTAGACATTTTTTGGGGGGAAGTTTTCAGCGAAATATATTTTTTCGATTTTTTTAAATGTTTTTTTTTCTGTAACAGACCTTTTTATTATTACTCAAAGGACCTCATATGTTATTTAAATGCATCTTCATGCAGTGTTTTTTTTAACGCCTTTTATGGCTGCGGTCACAAGACGCACTGAGTGCGTCCGTGTGATCTCACTTCCCTGCGTCCGTCGCAGCTTTGTGACGGATTGACATGGAGGGCCACATGGGGTAGCGCGCGTATGAATTGCGCATCAGAGGGATGGGGCTAGATACTGGAGTGTGGTGGGCATCAGGTTATTGAAAACATCTGCATCCCATCACCCCTATCCCAGCAAAGGAGGAGGACAATAGTTTGCTCTCAATAAGGGGGCAGTGAAGAAGTAACTAAAAGGATCTGGAACCAGATGAAAAATGATTCAGGAACTGTCAGAATGAGAATCAAAAAGTCTTTCAGAGGTCAGAGTCAGGAGGGTCAATGTTGAGTATAAAGAACTCGATGAAGCCAACCTCGGCTGTTTCCAGGGAGCCATGTGGGTTGGCCCAAGAAGAGTGTATCTTAAGAGTTTGGTAGGTAGCCCATCATACAGACTAGTGGTAATAAGGGTGTGGTGCTTGAGTGTTACCGAGTGACCACTGAGAGGGTCAAGCAAAATAAGTGCGTATACAAATACTATATTTAAAAGTAATGTAAAAGTAATGCTGACCATCTGAAATATGATCATGGTGTTCTCCTCCTTTTCATTTTTCCTCTTTTCCAATTTTGTTATTTTCCACCTTTCCGTAGGGCATAAGGTAACTGTGAAACGTGTGAAGTTGGGTGGGTTCAGGGCACCAGGGACTAGGCCTGGTGTCGGTGATATCCTAGTGTCATACTGCATCGATAATAGAGGGCGCTCTGGACTATCTCTTCCATCTCCGAGCTCATGTGGACTAAAGAGGTTAGGGGGGCTCTGGGATGGCCAGCCAGTCCAAAAGATGAAGGCATTCAGCTGGGGAGTGGTGGGAAAGATTCAAGTCCTCATGCCGAGACCAAGAGGTGAAACGGGAATCCCCACTTGTATTTGAAGTCGCACTGGAAAAGGAGATCTGTAAGAGGCTTCAGGGATCTCCTCTTCTGTAAGGTGGATAGCGGGTGATCATTAACCAGTTTGATGCAGAGGACACGCTGAGAGCGTCCTGCCGCATCGACACTTGGTTGAGGAGGAAGCGCTGAGCGCTTCCTCCCTCTCCAGCCGCGATCGTCCCAGATTCCGGCCGATCGCTGCAGCCCCCCGGGAAGGCTGATATCTTGGATGTCGGCCAAGCTTCCGGGATCTCCCCCAACCTACTGGCGTCATAGCGCATAGCGCGATGACGTCATTTCGGGAGTTAACCCCTATCTCCCAATCCGTGGCACCTAATGGTAAATTGTTGGTATCCTTGGAATGGCCAGAGCATGACCGTTCCAATGATACCAAACATGACCAGGTTATATGTAACCAAAACATATTAAAAATAAAATTAAATAAATTTAATTATTATTTTTTTTTTTTAAATAAAATTTTTTTGTTTTGCTTTTGTTTTATTAATGCAGCAATTTTGTTCCCATTTCAATTATAATGTGAACAATGATGCTACACTAATGATTTTTTCAATGCGGGGGCGTTTGCTAAAAAACACGTAATTTCCCCCAAAAAATTTAACGAGTCCCCATTTCTAATTTTTTTAACAGGCGCACCCCTTAGAAATTATAACCGTAAAGGCTCGCATGATAAAATGTGGGAAAAAACACTTTACACAATGTAGATTATTGAAAATTCTAATTTTATTGCATTTTTTGTTATAATATTTAGGCAGGACATTATGTATACATATAATAATGAGATATTATGAATCTGCTGAGTCTGCTGAAAAGAACGATATGTAATATGTCTGGGTCATATATTAAACTGTGACGTTGCGTTTAAACATGATGAGCGAAACCGGTAAAAATGAGCTCAGCACACAGCGGAGAAATGGCTCAGCAGCAAAGGGGTTAAAGAAGTGAGGAGTAATGTAGAGAGGGAGTTGTCACACATACCGCTTTCAGGTTAGCTTCTTTGGTGTTCAAAAAGTGACACTTCAATATCATGTCTCTTAGAGACTTATTCAGGGGAAGGTCTAGGCCACAGGGCTCTGCTCATACTCGGGGGTGTTTGGGAGGAGAGCTCTAAAGTAACAGCGCAGGAAGGCCACAAGTCTGTCACCGTGTCTGATATATTCCATAGACGTAGGTCTCCTCCTTTATTTCCCTATAGTTTATCCGTTTCCCCTTTTATTCTTTTCTGGTATATTCCATAGACGTAGGTCTCCTCCTTTATTTCCCTATAGTTTATTCATTTGCCCTTTTATTCTTTTCTGGTATATTCCATAGACGTAGGTTGGAGCAACAGGACCTGATGTCTAGGTCGTTCATATTTTATAGTAGAGCCTCGAAACACCGCCATATACACACACAGGTCGAAATCAGCAGCCTGGGCCTCATTAACATGGTCGTTCAGTGTAGTGCATTGTCCGAGAGCTCACAGGTTGGTCCTCAGGCCCTCCAGGACTGTACGGAGATCAGATTGTAAATAATCTTTAACAGTGAGGAGAAGCTTGCATATCTTGTATATGTCAGCTCCTCTCTCCCTCCAGGGTCATGTGGCGGTAGCACCATCTTGCCTGCAGCCAGCTAGCTCGTGGTGGGCCCGAAGGGAAGCACCGGAATATGTTAATAAGACCTTATATTACATATATTTCATAGAATGTTCTCAATGGGTTCAAAATATATCATTACTATGTGTATATGTCATGTCAAGCCAGAATGCTAGACCAAAAAAAAATGCCAAAAAGTGTACATTTCCACGCAGATTTCAATCAGGCACAGATTAAAAATTTGTTATTTATTTTCTCCTTTATTTTGGCACATTTTTTTCCAAAAATAATACGTCTATTCATAAATCGCTGCACCTGCTCCCGGCGTAGGAAAAGAGAAGGTTAGTAATAGGAGCGACTTTGTACCTTTTCTTTGTGAAAAACAAAGCATACAACAGCCTTAGACAAAAGTTTAATTTTTACAGATCCTATGGTCATGTGTGATATCATTGGATTTTACAGATTCTGACTTGTCCAATGACACCTCACTTGACCTTGTAGGGATCATACAGGGTTATTCAAAGAGATTCGAAAAGTCACTGCACGTTCGGTGACTTTTCGTTCTCTTCAATTCGGTTCCTTTTGCCGATCCCATTTCGGTGACCCTGTATTCAGCAAACACCACAGGGTCCCCGAATTGCAGGGAAAAGCTACCGCAAACCTGACGAAAACTAACCGCAAAACCCAGCGAATACACACCGAAAGGCCACAAAAACATCTGGATTAACCTGACGGAAACCACGGAAAAAGCCCGAGCAGGAGCCGATCACACGCAGCCAAAGCAGCAGACACCGCAGACGAGGCAGTGAATAAATTAGCAAAATAGTTTGTGTGAATGTGTGAAAATGAAACGCTGTTTGCAAAGAAACTACTAAGCGAAAATGTCTGAAATTTACACAGGAGGTCCAGGGAATGATAATAAAAAGGGCTGTTACAGAAAAAATAAGGAAACTTAAAAAAAAAAAAAAAAGAAATCGGACTTTTAAAAAAAAATTTAAGAAAAATGCTTAAAACATCCTAAAAAATCTATAAATAAAGAGACTCTTTACTGCAGAATTTTATAATGAACGGTTTTTTAGATATTGAATTAAAACTGGAATATTTTTACAATTGAAGACTATGGGATTCTCCTGAATAAACTTGCAGAATTAAACCACCGAATGGCAGGGCAATTCGGGAACCTTTCACTGCTGGTTTGTGTTCTCTGAATAGCCGAAGCATTGCATTTTTATGGGGATTTCACTGCCCTCGAACAGGCACCGAACAGGCACCGTATGTGCAGGCAATTCGCCAGGATTTGGCGAATTGCCTGCTCTCTGGATAGCCGAATGGCCAGGAAAGGTGACCGAACGCTGATTTTCAGCGTTCGGTTACCTTTCTCATGCAATTCGGAGCTCTTTGAATAACCCTGATAGTATGGAGATTAAGGGGTTAAAAGGACCTACTTCTAACCTCCCAGTAAAGTCCAGCTAAAGTTTTAGATAACAAAGTAAGTAATAACACTCTGCACCATCGCTTCCACACTCTCTCCAAGCATGGGAAATGACAAGGTGAGTTACTGCAGTGGCATGGTTTGCTTTGTAAGTGAAAAACAAAATGCTGCAGCTTTAGAGGAAAAATAGAACTTAACCAAATATATTTATTTTGGTTCATAACCTTTTTTTTCTCTATCCATATTATATAACTACAAACAGTAACGTGTGTGTGATGGTTGGCGCTGAAGAGAGAAGAAAAAATAGTTTTTGGAAGGGTGCTGCCATTAAACTAAAGAAGTACTGCGTGCCCCGTGAGAGAGGACTCCAGGTCTAAGACTCTCGTGTCTGGTCTATTTATTTGAAGTTCCCTGCGGACATCCTAAGGAGGATAAAGCACATTTCGGAGACCAACCCTGATGATCTTGTGACATCTTGAGGGACGGAACTACCGAGGGGTGAACCTTCTGACTGGGTAAGATCCGGCAGGAAAAAAAAATAAATATATTTTTTGCTTTATTCACCCATATTGGCTCAGCACCACGGGACTTGTGTCGAGTACCGTATTTTTCGCTCCATAAGACGCACCTGACCATAAGACGCACCTAGTTTTTAGAGGAGGAAAACCGGAAAAAAAAATATTCTGAATGAAATAGTGTAATAATGGATATACTGCCCAGCTCGTGGATATGCCTTAGCTCACACGTGGATATGCCTTAGCTCACACGTGGATATGCCTTAGCTCACACATGGATTTGCCCCAGCTCACACATGGATTTGCCCCAGCCAGCTCACACATGGATCTGCCCCATCAGCTCATGGATTTGCCCCAGCTCACACATGGATTTGCCCCAGCCAGCTCACACATGGATTTGCCCCATCAGCTCACACATGGATTTGCCCCAGCCAGCTCACACATGGATTTGCCCCAGCCAGCTCTCACATGGATTTGCCCCAGCCAGCTCTCACATGGATTTGCCCCATCAGCTCACACATGGATTTGCCCCAGCCAGCTCTCACATGGATTTGCCCCAGCCAGCTCACACATGGATTTGCCCCATCAACTCACACATGGATTTGCCCCAGCCAGCTCACACATGGATTTGCCCCATCAGCTCACACATGGATTTGCCCCATCAGTTCACACATGGATTTGCCCCAGCCAGCTCACACATGGATTTGCCCCAGCCAGCTCACACATGGATTTGCCCCATCAGCTCACACATGGATTTGCCCCATCAGCTCACACATGGATTTGCCCCAGCCAGCTCTCACATGGATTTGCCCCAGCCAGCTCACACATGGATTTGCCCCATCAGCTCACACATGGATTTGCCCCATCAGCTCACACATGGATTTGCCCCATCAGCTCACACATGGATTTGCCCCATCAGCTCACACATGGATTTGCCCCATCAGCTCACACATGGATTTGCCCCAGCCAGCTCACACATTGATTTGCCCCAGCCAGCATGGATTTGCCCCATCAGCTCACACATTGATAATGCCCCAGCTCACATATGGATATGGCCCAGCAGCTCGTGGATGTGCCTCCGCTCACCTGCCGCCGCCGCGTTCGTCTCCCTCTGAGCATGCGTCCGGCGGCAGGAAGCTTGGGCACTCGCCTGGGGGAGCCACGTGACCGCGATCTCCGCGGTCACGTGGCTCCCCCAGGCGAGTGCCCAAGCTTCCTGCCGCCAGACGCATGCTCAGAGGGAGACGAACGCGGCGGCGGCAGGTGAGCGGAGGCACATCCACGAGCTGCTGGGCCATATTCGCTCCATAAGACGCACCCACTTTTCCCCCACTTTTTGGGGGGAAAAAAGTGCGTCTTATGGAGCGAAAAATACGGTAATTAATACTAACTATTAACCATCTGGTTTGCCACGGAGCTTGCAGAGAACTGCCCAGCGGCCAAGACTGTTTATTTGAGGTACATAACAGACTTTTTGGAATAGACTGCTATTCAGAGACACAGTATTTAACCCCTTCGCTGCGGAGGACGTGCTCAGCGCGTCCACACGCAGGTAACGTTCCTTGCGGTGGACGCGCTGAGCGCGTCCTCCCTTTGGGGCCGGCGATCGGCCGGGTTCCGGCCGATCGCTGTGCCCCCCGGTGCGGGCTGACATCCTCGATGTCAGCCCAGCACCCGGAACCGCCGGCAGCCGAATTAGATGTCATCGCAACGGCGCGATGACATCTAATTCAGGCGCCCCCCCCGCATGTGCGGAGGAGGCGCCTGAAAGGGAGGGGGGAGGTCCTTCAGACCTCTCTCCCTCCCGATCGCTGGCGTTGCGGGGGTTAACCCAGGCACCGTTTGGAAGGGCACAGCCTGCCCTTCCTAACGGTACCTGGAATTAACCCCATGGGGGCTGGATCACGAATCGGTGCCGAAAAGCGCCGGTTCGTGATCCTTTCCCAGAGCTGGCCGACATCTTGGATGTCGGCCAAGCGTCCGGGAATGCCCCCTGAGGACTGGCGTCATCGTGCATAGCACGATGATGCCAGTCCTGGAGTTAACCCCTAACTGCCACCAATGGTGGAGATAGGGGGTTCCAATGAACCCCCTATCTCCTGATCTGTGGCAGTTAGGGGTTAATGTTTGATATTGTTGGATCGGCCAGAGCATGGCCGTTCCAACGATACCAAACATGAGTATGAAAAAAGATTTTAAAAAAAAAAAAAAAAAAAAAATTAAAATAAAAATATATTTAAATTTTTTTTATAAAAAACGTTTTTTTTTTTTTTTTTTGGTTCGTTAATGCAGCAATATTGTTCCCATTTCAATTATAATGTGAACAATGATGCTGCACTAATGATTTTTGTATGCGGTGCGTTTGTTAAAAATCGCGTAATTTTCCCTAAAAAAAATGTAACGAGACCCCATCTCTAATTTTTTTAACAAGCGCACCCCATACAAAATATAACCACAATTGCTCACATGTTAAAATGTAAAAAAAACACTTTAACGTTTTAAATTATTGAAATTCATATTTTATTTCATTTTTTGTTATAATATACAGACAGGACATGACGTATACATATAATATGACATATTATGAATCTGCCGAGTCTGACGGAAAGAAAAATATATATATGCGGTCATATACTAAAATAAGCCTTCAAACATGTTTAAACATGATGAGTAAAATCAGTAAAAATGACCTAGCAGAGCCGGGAAATGCCTCAGCAGCGAAAGGGTTAAATCTACCTTCTTTATTTTGGACTAATTTCAGCCATCTGATAAAGACTATCTACAGATCAGTTACACATACTGTTCTCTTATTTATTACTCCATTTGAAGTTTGGGCGCGCCCTCCTCCAACTCCACCTATTTTCTATATTATATAACTACATGGACAGTATTCTGGAAAGGCAGAAATCTGGTATTTCCTAAGAAAACTCACATGAACTATGTGGAACAGAAGAGGAGATACAGGCGTCCAAAGGACCTCTATCCCTACTGGCAAATCTCTTCCAGCCCTGCTGGAGATAACGGGATATCCCCGGAATCCCCCTAATGTCTGCAAGGGAATCCAGGGGAAAAATGACCCCTGCTTTTCAACTTGCACATATATTTCAAAACTGTCCAGACACTCAAAGGTTAATCCTTGTTTACTGTAACTCCTGCAGTCTATCACTGCAAAGATCCTAGCCTACCTGCAGCGCTGACACATTCTGATGTCACAGTGTGATTCTGCTTGTGACATCATCCAGCTATAAAAGTCTCCTGCGGGCTCCTCTAGCTCAGAGTTTGCGATTTGCTTAAAGTCGTTAGTGAGTTTCTTGATTAGCTGAATATGGCGAAGTTTTTCGATATTTTCTGCTGCTTTCCATGGAGACGCTCCAGAACAGTAAGGAAATGACTTGGTTATCAAATTTAACAGTTTCTTTATAGATTTTTTAAGGCAGTTTCTCGTGACAGGAATGACATTGTAACATGTATATGAACATATTTACATTGAGGAAACATGATCAGTAGAAGATATAGGGTGATAGTCCAAGATACTTATATAAGTTTTAGGACACTTAATCATGATTAAATGAGTTCCCAGGATTACTTTCTGAATTTAAACTTTGGGAGCAAGACTGGATGATATTTCTATTTTGCCTGAGCTTGAGTTTTCCTCCCAATCAGTTTTAGTTTGTAAGTCTATTAATAGGTTGTTATTACTAGTCACTGTTTAGCGAATATTTCCCCAATCCATAAATCCATTCCTTGATGTAGGAATCAGTTTTTGGACGTCACATTTCTTCAGCCTCCGTTACTACTATTACAATCCCTATGAGGTAAATATAGGATTTTTAGTGGGCTTAGGTCGGTGTATTAAATGATTTGGGAAAATGTAAAAATCACTTAACACCAGCATTTAGGACTTGCTATTTCTTTGTGAAATACCGGCTCCTCAAACCAAGGGCAAGTTACTTTGGAATAGTTTGTGATTCTCTCCGTAGCTTCAAAGTGACAAATCCTATACAAAGTAAAAGAGACGTGAAGTTACAGAAAGCTCGAGCAGGGAATCGCAACACTCAAACCGCAGTAGGTTAACTTGCAGCAAGAGAGGAATAGTGATTCCCATCATTAATATAAATAAAGCATGTATTAAGATAAGTACAGGAGACGTGACACATAAGGACAACTGTGGAATAAGGGCCATAGTTTATGGAGATGCTAAGTTTGCAGCAGCTTTGGTGAAATTTACACCAGGGTTGGAAAAGAGCCCTTACAATTTAATACAACTTCATATAAATTCTAGTAATATGCTCAGACTGTCCCTGCTTTTCAACTTGCACATATATTTCAAAACTGTCCAGACACTCAAAGGTTAATCCTTGTTTACTGTAAGTCCTGCAGTCTATCACTGCAAAGAATCTAGCCTACCTGCAACAATGGAACTCTGTGATGTCACAGTGTGATTCTGCTTGTGACATCATCCAGCTATAAAAGTCTCCTGCGGGCTCCTCTAGCTCAGAGTTTGCGATTTGCTTAAAGTCGTTAGTGAGTTTCTTGATTAGCTGAATATGGCGAAGTTTTTCGATATTTTCTGCTGCTTTCCACGGAGACGCTCCAGAACAGTAAGGAAATGACTTTGTTATCAAATTGAACAGTTTCTTTATAGATTTTTTAAGGCAGTTTCTCGTGACAGGAATGAATTGTAATATGTATATAAACATATTTACATTGAGGAAACATGATCAGTGTAAGATATAGGGTGATAGTTCAAGATATTTATATGAGTTGTATGGCAGTTTATCATGATTAAATGAGTTCCCGTGATTACTTTCTGAATTTAAACTTTGGGAGCAGGACTGAATGATATTTCTATTTTGTCTGAGTTTGAATTTTCCTCCCAATCAGTTTTAGTTTGCAAGTCTATTAATAGGTTGTTATTACAAGTCACTGTTTAGCAAATATTTCCCCAATCCATAAGTCCATTCTTTGATGTAGGAATCATTTTTTTGCGTCACATCTCTTCAGCCTCCGTTACTGCTATTACAATCCCTATGAGGTAATTATAGGATTTTTATGGGGATTAGGCCGGTGTATTAAGTGATTTGGAATATGTAAAAATCACTTAACACCAGTATTTAGGACTTGGTATTCCTTAGTGAGATCCTGGCTCCTGAATCCAAGCGCAAGTTACCTTGGAATAGTTTGTGATTCTATCCGTAGCTGCAAAGTAATAAATCCTATACAAAGTAAAAGAGACGTGAAGTTACAGTAAGTTCGAGCAGGGAATCACAACACTCAAACCGCAGTAGGTTAACTTGTAGCAAGAGGAGAATAGTGATTTCCATCATTAATATAAATAAATCATGCATTAAGATAAGTACAGGAGACGTGACACATAAGGACAACTGTGGAATAAGGGCCATAGTTTATGGAGATGCTAAGTTTGCAGCAGCTTTGCTTAAATTTACACCAGGGTTGGAAAAGAGATCTTGCAATTTAATACAACTCCATATAAATTCTAGTAATATGCTCAGACTGTCCCTGCTTTCCAGCTTGCACATATATTTCAAAACTGCTCACACACTAAAAGGTTAATCCTTGTTTACTGTAAATCCTGCAGTCAAGTACTGCAAAGCATCTAGCCTACCTGCAGCGCTGGAACTCTGTGATGTCACAGTGTGGAACTGCTTATGACATCATCCAGCTATAAAAGTCTCCTGCAGGCTCCTCTAACACAGATTGTGAGTTGCTTAAATTCATTAGTGGGTTTCTTGATCAGCTGAACATGACAAAGAGTTGCGATGTTTTCTGCTGTTTTCCGCGGAGACGCTCCCGAACAGTAAGGAAATTACTTGGTTTGATCCAAGTCTACATCTGATTGCATCACATTAACTTATTTATACCTGAACTAAAAAATCCCCTCGTGATAGGAATGATATAGTAAATATATATATATATATATATATATATATATTATGGACAGAGCTTTAGGGTTATTAATAATAATAAAGCTTCACATTTAACAGTTTCTGCAGACATTAGTTAAAGAAGCCCCTCGTGATAGCAATGACATTGTTACATTTATACTATATACAATACGTGTTTAGATCTATATGAAACATGATCAATAGGTGACATATAGTTATAATCCAAGATATTTAGTTGTTTATATTATTTTTATGAAGTTTTATCATGATTAAATAATTTCCCATGTTTAAATTTCTGAATTTATAATTTTGGTAGCAGGAATGAAACATATCTCTATTATGTCCAATCTTGAGCTTTACTCTCAGTCAGATTTATTTTGCAAGTTGCTACTGCTAATCACTATTTAGTGAATATTCCCCCAGTCTATAAATCCATTCCTTGGATCGGCCTCACGCTGCCACATCTCTTCAGCCTCTGTTACTGCTTTGAGAATCCCTATGATTTCCTTATTATAGTCAATGTGAATTTGGGAAAACCGTCCAAGCTAAACCCCCCAGGCACCAACGTCATCTTTCAGCAATAAACTGGATTCTCTGGATTGTGAGCGCAGTAGTCTCACACACACAGGATTTAGGACTCTATTCCATCCCGGGTGTAAAATTAACCACATACTTAGCAACTCCATTGACTTATTTATTTATTAATTTATTTATTACTAATTTATTTATAAAATACTTTATAAAGTATTTATAAAGTATTTTACCAGGAAGGATACATTGAGATTTCTCTCGTTTTCAAGTATGTCCTGGGTTCAAGAACATAGAAATGTTACAGTTGTTACAGAAATACAAAGTAATACAATGCAAGATATACAAAAAAAACCACAAATATACAGATTAACAGAAAATAAATATGTAGGAAATAGTCACTGTGTTACATGTTTACAGGTGCATTCTGTATTGAGGTATGTTAACAGGGAGCTCTTGCGTGACTTAAGACTGGGGGAGATTTGATGGCTTCTGGGAGGTTATTCCATAACTGCGGTGCTCTGTAGGAAAATGAGGACCGAGCCACTGTCTTTTTGTATTGTGGTATTGTAAGTAAGGTGCTGGTCCTGGATCTGAGGTTATAGGATGAGGGAACTGCTGGGGGAAGCAGCCTATTCAGGTAGGGTGGCAACTTCCCAGAAAAGCTCTTAAGCACCAGTTTTGAAAGATGAAGGGTGCGTTTAGACTCCAGCGATGGCCAGTTTAGCTGTTTTAACATGTCACAATGGTGGGTCATGTAGTTACATTGTAGCGCAAAGCGGCAGAATGAGTTATACAATGTAGTAAGTTTCTGAAGGTGTGTTTGTGGGGCGGCTGCATACACTACATCTCCGTAATCAATAGCTGGCATAAGCATTTGCTTTCTTACCGCGGGGCTCAGGCAGGATTTGTTTCTGTACGGGGCACCTAGTTTGGGGTAGAGTTTAGATGAAAGTTTTTCGATGTGGGGCCAAAGGATAGTTTTGGGTCCAACCACATACCTAGATATTTGAGAGCAGTGACTGTGGTCAGCGTGCCATTTGATTTTGTCCAAACACAAAGATGGGGATTTTGCAATTTGTGTAGTTTAGTTTTTGTTCCAAAGAGCATCGTTACAGTTTTGTCAGTATTTAAAAAAGTTTGTTGTGTTTGATCCACTTTTCTACCTCTGTGAATTGTTCTTGCAGCACGGCCTCCAGCTGCGGGAGATTTGGTTTGCTGGTATAGATTACGGTGTCGTCTGCGTACATGTGTACAGTTGAGACTTTGCAGATGTTAGGCAGATCATTTAGGAATATTGTGAATAGCAGGGGGCCTAGTATTGAGCCTTGGGGTACACCGCAAGTGACTGGGAGGGGGAGGGAGGAGCTGCCAGAAATGGACACATATTGCCATCGGTGTCATTATTGACTCTTGTAAGTTTACACCAGGCTTGGAATGGAGCCCTAATAAGGGGACTTACATTGATGCAATTTAACCCTTACTTGCATTACTTGCAAACATGTGAGACGGTACGGGGAGGGCGAGCTTTCTCCATTTTTCTATGTTTGAGAGAATAATAATGGAAATCAGGAGTTGCCCAAATTGAGTTCCCGCTCAGGATTCCTCCATACGCCTGATCCCTGTACTCACCTTACATACAGGATCCAGGAGGAATATTTCCATCATTACCCCTTACAACCAGCCATTCTTGTATTATAATGTGGTTTTGTATTTTATTTCGCTGGGGGTAACACGTTATAAATGCTTGCTGTTCTTTGTATCAGGAAGGGGGCGGGGTTATAAGGGATCTATTTATGCTTATAATTAATGCATTTGAGCCAAGTGGCCGCGATTTTCTGACTTTCTTGTCTTCTTCTGCTTTAGCCATCGGAGAGTCGAAGTGTTGAACATATTACTATTCATGGAATATCAGGTAAGACAAATCAAAATGAAAAGGAAATAATAACTGGAGTCTCAACCTCTCCTTTAGAAGTTATTATGTAGTAATAATCACATTTTGCCATGTTTCACGGCTATAAAATCAGGGCTTCATCAGAAAATCGAGTGTGAATCGTAGGGCTTGGGGGCATTAATATTAAATTGAAGGCCTGCCTGTGTGAATTCCAGAGGCTATGGTTCAGTGATGTTTAGTGTTGTATAGTCTTTTTTTACAGGTATGATAATGGGTAATAGCTAGGAAAGACCTTTTGCACATCTGGTATTTAGGAAAGGATAAATTTAAAAATGCAATTTAACCCCTTCACTACCGATATTGAGATATTTCCGGATTTAAAAACACCATCTGGTGCCCTGATATCGAGATATCTCGATCTGCTGATCTGCAGCCTCAAAAGCAAATTTAATTTGTTTGCTGCAAATGAGTTTCATTTGCTTTTGGGCGGCAGAAGGCACCCCAAAAGTTTTATCCCTGTGGGCATAATGTCAAAAGAGCCTAAAGTGTAAAATTGGCAGCTGAATGCTCTGAAATATGGGACTTTAAGAAGCTGTCAGCAGCCGATGAAGGGAGAACAAAATACAAACCTGCTGTTTAAACCTCTGTATCTCAATTTGGCAGTGGAAGGTGCCATCTACTGGCCAAATAGGTTATTTACAGTAATAGATATGTGTTACTGTATAATTATTTCAATATGAGATCTACAAAAAAACACTGGTTTCTGACAAGGGTTTTTGGGAAAATCACTTGGTAGTGAAGAGGTTAAACAAAACCATAAATCATTTTTTGAGTTTCCTCTTATCTTGGCAAAGTTTGCTGAGTGCGGGAGCGCAATGAGCTCTCACTAGTTATCTGTTTAACATACGAATACAAATACACTTAATACTGAGGATGCCATCACACTTATTCATGAATATAGGACATGGTTTACTCCTTGTTTATTAAGTTAAAAATCACAACTATGAATAATCGTGTATAAGGATGCTCTTCTCTTCACTTCTTGGTTGTGCAAAACATAAAAGAAATAGGACTCCTCGACTTATCAATCTGCAAATTGGGAATCTGTACATCTATCTTCACAGGACAAACAGACGTTCTGTCTCTTTTGGTGGAAATGGAGAATTAAATTCACTATTTGGAGATATAATAATGATGAGGCCTTGTTTTCTTTCATGTTTTGTGAATTAAAGGCGGCAAATTACATTTGTTTCCAATATGCTTTTTCTAACTAGGTCATCTATATACATTATGTTGTTGAAATTTCACCAGTAAAATGCAGAAATTAAACATTGTAAGCCTACCTGAAGCCAACTGGGCCATTTCCGTGGCTTGTGGTCCCGGTTTTCTATGCGTTAATACCATTGACATAACTTTCTTATGACAAGTAATTTTTTCACAATTATTTTAATGGTTCATGGGGGAATTTTTTATTTGTTTACAAATGAATGCTGGACACTCTGTTAAACTGAACTGTAACACAACCAAGCAATAAACACAACTTTGCAGATGGAGATTATTTTCTTCCATTATAAGTGATTCATAATAAGTGTATTATTAACCCTCGTTTCATGTCAAATATTGTAATGTGTTCTGTCACACCTTTTACAGATATATCCTCTGATGACATCTTTGAGGTGACTGCTGATATTCCTTTGATAGAAGACACCCAGATCCAGCATGTACCACCAACCATTGGGTAAATAGAACTTTCTCATTGATGTAAAGAGTATTTCTGTGTCCAGTTCTGGGCCTTTACTTTACTTGATAGATTTAGAGCAGCTAGAACACAGATTTTGGGTATGAAAATCTACATTTAGATTCACAATCTACATCTTCATTGATCTATATAAGGCTTTTAAAATCTTAGGAAAATATGGTCAATATTATTTTGATTGTAAATGATTTACTTATTCAGATCTTTAACAACACCAACACTTCTGTGACGAGCACCGCACCAGGAAGATGCCAAGGGGAGCCCTTTATTTATTTATTTATTTATTTATAAAGGATTTTACCAGGAAGGATACATTGAGATTTCTCTCGTTTTCAAGTATGTCCTGGGTTCAAGTACATTGAAGTGTTACATTTACAGAAATACAAAGTAATACAATGTAAGATATTAACAACACAAATATACAGATTAACAGAAAATAAATATGTAGGAAATATAGTCACTAGGTTACATGTTTACAGGTGCATTCTGTATTGAGGTATGTTAATAGGGAAATTTTGAGTGACTTAAGACTGGTGGAAGATTTGATGGTGTCTGGGAGGTTATTCCATAATTGTGGTGCTCTGTAGGAAAATGAGGACCGAGCCACTGTCTTTTTGTATTGTGGTATTGCAAGTAAGGTGCTGGTCCTGGATCGGAGGTTATAGGATGAGGGAGCTGCTGGGGGAAGCAGTCTATTCAGGTAGGGTGGCAGCTTCCCAGAGATGCTCTTAAACACCAGGCTGGAAAGGTGAAGGGTGCGTCTGGATTCTAGCGATGGCCAGTTTAGCTGTTTTAACACGTCACAATGGTGGGTCATGTAGTTACATTGTAGCGCAAAGCGGCAGAATGAGTTATACAGTGTAGTAAGTTTATGAAGGTGTGTTTGCGGGGCGGCTGCATACACTACATCTCCGTAATCAATAGCCGGCATAAGCATTTGCTGTACAATCTGCTTTCTTACCGCGGGACTCAGGCAGGATTTGTTTCTGTACAGGGCACCTAGTTTGGAGTAAAGTTTAGATGATTTATAGCGAGCGTCTTCAAGCCCTTTAGGCAGGTTTGCGGTATGCTGCATATTGCAGAACTCAGCACACACTATACACAGAAACAGAACAAGGGGATGATAGACCAGGAATACAGACCCAATAGGAGGCCCTGCAAAGGGTAAAGATCCTTACGTGGTCTTCTGGAGCTATACAGATTACATGGTGGACACCAGAATAGGACAGTAGTATGTAAAAGACCACAATACAAGAATGTCCAGTCAGAAACAGGACTGGTAAATAGACAGACAGGGTCAGCAACAAGAGTAGTTGTTAGACAGGCCAGGTCAGTAACAGGAGATCAGAAATACAGGTTCCAGGGAACAGGCAAGAATGGTCGAGGAGCATAAGCAAAACTCATACATAGGTTATCACAGAAATACAGGTTCCAGGGAGCAGGCAAGAGAGTAATCCAGAAACAAAAGACAGAGTCATACACAGGTTATTATATACAGGTTGTCAGTATCCAGAGACAAAATGCAGGTACTCAGTAGGAAAAACCTATCCTGGACCAAAGATCTAATGCACTGCTGGCCATATATATAGGCAAGTGCAGGTCATGTGACCACAGGTCTGATCAGTCACAGAGACTCCAGGGGCGGAGAGCCTGAACAGATTAACCCCTAAAACCACAAGGGTTGACAATAATTCTCTCACCACCAGGGGGCCTGGCAGAAACTGGTGGAAACATGACAACCTCCATTTGACTGACGTAGTTCTTTTATCTTTTATTATTAGGGACTTTCTAAAACATTTACATTATTTAAGTTAAATCTTTGTCTCTCTATTTTCCTGTGAATGCCTCATTGGAAACATGGGTGCTACTGGATTTGATACAGTGTTGCAGTACACATTATGTACTGTTATAGATTGTCAGTCTTGCAAGATTCGGTTCGGTCTGAACTGATTTTAGCCTAAATATGACAAACTCACTAATATTACTGACTCAACCAAAATACATAAAAACAAAATGTTACTGAATAAATTTGGATGCATCTAAATTTTTATAAAAGGGAGGGAGATTTTTTTAATACCCTGTCTCTTTATACATGATAGTTTGACTATTAAGGCTGCGGTCACACAAGCGCACTGATTGCGTCTGTGTGACCTCACCTCTCTGTGTCCGTTGCTGCAACTGCACTCAGCGAGGTGGCCACAAAGGCGTCAGAGTGGAAGGAACGTCTACTCTCACGGACATTCCTTCCGCTCTCAAAAACAGCCGTGTGACTGCAGTCCTAAAAATGATCGACAAATCAGGTTAAAGAGACCATTTCCTTAAATATATATTTTTTTTGCAGTGAATCACAGATGACAGTTGCTGAGCCAGAGGAACTTCCTGTACCATCTGAAGCATCTATATATGATGACCACTCTGAACCAGCACCAGTTATTCAAAAACATCGAGTGCTAGTCATCGTGATTGAAATGGTGAAATCAATACCTGATCAGTCTCAGGATGGATGGTATGATAACTTATATTGTGTACAACAATGTTAACAGAGAATGCTAACCATAGGCGTGCGCAGGGGTTTGCCTGGTGTGCCCTGGCACACCCTTATATTTGGTGAAGAGGTCCTATTTCTCCACTTACATTGACATTTTAGATGTCCCTTATCTGGTTCATGATGAATATCATAAAATCTGACTGGATTTCTGATTACCGGCTTATTATTACTAATGAAATTGTGTAAATGTTTAGAAGATTTTGCACAAAGTACACAATTCCGTTAGTAACGATAAGCCAATAATCAGAAATCCATATAAGTTTTCAATTAATAAATGTTCCGTGTGTCCACACCCTAATGTTACGGGCTGTGCACTCCAACATTCGTCCGTTTGAAGCATCCTTTCTTAAATTATTCTGTAAAATTACTAGACAGATAACATTGGAAATTTCTTTCTTTTCCATTAAAGTGAATCACTCGCAGAGAAGACAGTTTCTGAGCCAGAGCCAGAGCCAGAAAAAATGTTTCAGCCATCCGAGACACCTGAATCTGATGATCCCACAGAACCATCACCATGCGCAGTATCATCTGTGTCCTCTGTGTGTGAGGAACCTGCTGAAACATCGCCACTCCCTTTACTATCTGAGGCTTGTGCATGCGTTGTTCCAGCAGAGCCGTCACCAACTCCTGCACCATCTGAGGACTCTGCATGTGGTTATGCCAGGGAACCATCACCAGAGATATACATCCCTGAAGAAGCCGCTCAGGTAACGTTACAAGCTGTGCAGACTTATCTTACCATATGTTACTATTTTCCTTTTATCAGACGCAGATTTGGAATCTAAGTATAACATTTTGCGCTCAGTAAATGGATGAGTGACGTGTGCACAAGAAACATCTCATACATTTATGCTGCTTTACTTTGTTTTCTAGGATTCTTCATCAGATGTTGAAATATCCAGTGGCTCTATCAGCAGGGCCAGAATGGATTATGATGACATTTTTGACATAATCGCAGGGGAAAGGTATGTTAAATTATATACATAAACCTTTTTAGTTAAATGCATTAATATTTAATGTGTGTGGTTTGGGGCTTCACAATAAATATATATTTTTTAATGTCTTGTTTCTTCCTTAGTAATACTCAGTCAGAATCTGCAATGAGCCTGCAAGACTTCAACCTCCACAAAGTCCTGGGCCGTGGAAGTTTCGGAAAAGTATGCTTTATTCCATTTCTACTAAAATTTGAAAGGTTTCCCATCAAAAGCATAAACAATTAAATTATTATTTCTTATTTCAGGTGATGCTTGCAGAGTTTAAGGTCACCAAGGAGATGTTCGCCATTAAAACCATCAAATTGGCAGGACTACGTTCAAAGAGCGTTCAGAGGTCAGTAAAGGAGATTCATTAATAAAATCCTGTTCTGTTTGGGTTTAGATCTGTATATTCCCTGACTCAAAGTAACAGTAAATTATCACTTCAACAATTACTTATTTAATTAGTATAAATGGAAACCCAGTTGACGTAGTTATGTATGAAGAAATGATTTATGATTCCGTAGAGAAGATTCTAAAAGAGTCCTCTGAGACATCTCATGTCCATGTGCTTTATTAGATTAGTAAAAAGATACTTTGGATAAATTCAGTCTATAAGCTTGTACTACAGCGATTGAAATTCAGTGGGAGAGGGCCTTTACAGCAGTGATAAAAACCCATATCGTATGATCTATCCCAAATATCGTTATGTTTGTTGGATCACATAGCAGAGTGGCCTCATAGTCCCATGTCCATATCTAAACCAGTAATGGCCTCCTACCCTGGAACTAGAGATGTGCATTCGTTTCGGAAAAATTCGGAATTTGGAACGAAATTCGATAATTCGTATTTCGAAAGTACTTCGGAATAACGAATCGATATGATACGAATTCGAAACGAAACGGTATATAACGAATTTGTTTCGTTTTACACTGTGTCATCATCATAAAAGAAAAATTTGAATAATTGGTATCAACTATCGAATTTGATATGAACTATCAAATTGATACAACTATCGAATTGATCTTAACTTACAATACAAGTAATAGTCAGCAAAGGACTTTATGAAACTAATTAATTTTGTTTCACTATTTAATATGCATCAAATACTAAATCTGTGACACAGCATAAAATTTAACCCTAGCTTTTCTTTTAACAGCAAAATTTAATAAAAATGTTTTATTTAGTGATCCAAAATTCGAATTGATATCAACTATCGAATTGATATATGAAATTTATATTGATTCGAAATTTCGAATCAATACGAAATTTCGAATTGATCCAAAACTAAACGAAATAAAATACGAAACGAAATTAGTTTTGAAATTCCGAAAACGAAATTATTTATAAAGGTAACGAAACTAAACTAAACAAAATTTTCAGCCATGCGCATCCCTACTGGGAACCAATATGGAATAGAAAGAGGCCTGTAGATGGTGAAGGATTGAGGGATATTTAAAATATTATATTCGGGCGGATGTCTGTATCCTGCAACGTATCTCATTAGTAAATGTATTTTTGCATGTAAAACTAAGTGACGCGTGTGGTTTTAACCTTGATTTTGATAGGAAGGCCGTACTTTAAAAAATTCACAATTCTCTTTCTATGATTGTGTTTCAGCATCTTGACTGAGAGGAAAATTTTCAAGTCTATAAGCAGCGTGAGGCACCCATTTGTAGTCAATCTTTTTTGCCTCTTTCCACACTGATGACCGGGCATTTTTTGCAATGGAATACGCTGCCGGTGGGAGCCTTAAAGCCAGACTGAAATCCCTGCAGTCCTTCTCTGAGCCCATGGCCAGGTTCTACACGGCTTGTGTTGTTCTAGGGCTCGAGTTCCTCCATCAGAAAAAGATTATCCACAGGTGAGTTACTAGAATATAAGAGTCAAGGCGGGTCGAACGTCCCACGTAAGTAATATATTTAAAGGTTAGACGCATATATGACAAGTGCAATAATGTAACCAAGTGTCGTTTTTAAATTTCTCATTTTCACCCAGAGATCTCAAACCGGATAATATTGTGTTGGATAAAGACGGATTCGCTAAGATCACAGATTTTGGAGTCAGCAAAAGAGGTAAATCTAGTGTTAAATATAACAGTATATTTGAAAGCACCGTTTACTAAGTATAAAATGTCCTTGTCCTTTAAAATGTGGATTGCTTGTGGGTTTCAATAAGTCATTGTCAGTCTAGGAGTGCAGAGCTTTGTACCAAAAAACAAAGGCAAGAAACGGTGCACTTGACTGTAAAGTTACTGGATAGGGAACATATACAATACTGAAATAGCACCAACTCCCCAGGTAGCCAGCCTTAGAGTCATTAAGAAAAGAGATCATGGACGTCAGGCACTCCAAAACTAACAGGATAAAGAAGGAGGTTAAACGGGACATAGACAACGTTACCGGGAAATAGCCCCATACTCATTTCTGTCCATTACCCCCAGATTTAGAAATAGGTAGGGAAAGTCACATATAATCTGCTTTCCACGTTTATTAATCAGTATTTGGTTTGTCACTCGATATTGAGTCCGTGGTCCATCCGCACATTGCCCAGATATGGAAGTCTCTTTTCACTCATCACTGATACGGCTTGATATGAGCGAGAGTCTGACAGTCGGCTGTTTAAACTATAAGCCTATTCAGACAATTCATAGAAAGATGGAAAAGGAATTGTAGTCGTCGCACAATCAGTACAAGATACAACTAACACACAACAACAACATCAGCCAAATTGTGTCAATAACGTTGCTTTGACCTACAATCTGAATGTCTGTTTTTCAGGAATCGGATTTGGGGACAGGATCACTGGTGTGTGTGGAACTCGAAAATACATGGCCCCAGAAATGGCTGCCGAGAAACCCTACACCAGAGACGTGGACTGGTGGGCCGTCGGAATCATGCTTTATAAGATGCTGACTGGAAAGGTGAGCACAGCCTTATATTCTGTTGGAGAAATTTGAGTTAAAAAGCAAAGATTATGTTGAAAATGACTTTTTAGATATAAAAACCCAACACCACATGGATATTTAACTGCATTAGATACTGCGGGCTGGATTACATAGTGAGCACTAACTGTAGCGTTCGGTTGAGTAAGCGCTAACGCCAGGATAAGAGACTTTAACGCAAGCCCCCATATTACATTCCTGATGCTAAACCCGTGAAAAATCCATTAGCGCATCAGTGAGTGTCCTAGCTTCAACGAGAATACTGTACTTTGTGGATCCTATACGTAACATGAGGAGCATATTCATTAATTAACGCTTCAATAAGCCAGGTATCACAAAGTGTTAATTACTGCACCGATGCGTTAAACAAAATTTTAGGGACATTAAAAAGCAGGTGCTGAAGCGCTATTGCATGTGTCACTGAGTGTAGTTCTGCGGTCCGAGGCAAGGTGTTGAGGTAGTGCCTGCCCCAGAATCTTATGCTAAAATGGGGACATTACGGGAAAACCTGCAGGTGCAGAACATTCCCTTTATCCTCCCCATTTTAGCGTATCTATGTAATATAGCCCTTTGTATTGTATATCTTCACCTGCCCTATTTCATTATCATTTTTTGTATTATTGATTATTAGTAAATATGTTTTTCAAGACCAAACGTCCACATATTAGGATCTTATTCTAGCTTCATTAATAACATTATGCTTTTTTATTCCTTTAGTACCCATTCAATGGAAAAACCGATGACAAGCTGGGAGAAAGCATCCAGAAGGATCGCGTGCGCTGTCCATGGAGGGTATCTTCCAGGGCTTCAGCTCTGATAAAATCTGTAAGTTCTAGGGAGACACAACGTGTTTAGTGAATTCTAAAGCTTCAATATTGTACATATATATATATAAATGGTGGGAAATGGGTTTATTAAACCAGGGAGAGGGTTTTGCTATTTTTCCTAAATCTTTATAGAGAAGGACCTTCTCTCAGTTTAACACATACATTTTTAGCAATATCAGTCACTAGTTGTAGATTCTGGGTCTTTCATCTTAATACACAGAATCTCTCACTTTATGATGTTTACCAGTAAAAATAAACTAAATTTCTAATTTTCCCTTTCAGCTTCTCACAAAAGACCCGGTCAAGCGTCTGGGAAGCCAGAAGGGTGGACAAGATGTCAAAGACCACCTATTTTTCACCGTAAGTCAGTGTTTGTACACTGTAAACTAATTTGGAAGATAATATAATTGTGCTTTATTGGAATTATTGGGACTTTTTGGGGTAGGTTTCTGGATATTTATCATGTATTATGCTTTTTTGTATTGGTTTATATACAAGATTATATGTAAGTTATCTTGCTCACTCTTTTAATCCAATCCCCTTTCATTTGAACAGGAAATAAACTGGATGGACTTACTGGCTAAGAAGACGCAGCCCCCGTTTACACCATGCCTCAGCGGCCCAGAAGATGTGAGCAATTTTGATCCAAAGTTCACATCACAGGCTCCCACTTTAACACCTCCACGGAGGCGAAGAGTGCGTAGATGTCACCAACATGCATTTGCAAAGTTTGACTGGGTCGCTGAATGAGCCATGTGAACGTGTAATATGTGGGGAAAAGGTGCTGGATCCATGGAGAAATCCGATCGCCATTATGGGGTCAAGAAGGAATTTTTTCCCAGTATGTTGCATATCAGCGAACGCTTCATACTGGGTTTTTTGCCTTCTTATGGATCAACAGCAGTAGGTTACATGTGAAAGGCTGAACTCGATGGACACACATCTTTTCGGCCCATGTACCTGCGCTGACCTAATGATGAGAAGAGAATGCTGCCTAACATTGGCAGAAGCAGCAAAGCCCACCAGAACCACCGTCACCCAAAATATGCCCTATCGCTTTTTTCAGTCAATAAACATCAAAATTGTCATGAATGACATTGTGTCGTTTGAGTAATATTATATAAACTGTATCAATATAAAAGTATGATTAAAGTCACCACTGATAGTGTATTGCATAGATTTTAACCTCTTCGGTATGAATGATACATGTGAAGCATCCCTCATTCCTTGATACGGAGGAGGCTTGCCTTGTGCCTTCTATCATGTTTACCTTTCCTTGCTCTCAAGAAGATCTCTGTCTTTTCTGTCGGGTTGATTAGTCAGAGACTGTAGAGTTTGACTCAACATTAAACCACGTTGGTGGAATCCTTGGACATCACGACATAAGAGAAGCCTCTTAACTCTACAAGAATTATAAGCAACGGTTTATTAGATATTGAATTAAAAAAACTACCTAATGTCTAGGTGCAAAGATTCTCACCTCTAAATGACCTGTGCTCTCAAACGGCGTAAACAAAGGTGTTTAATTAGTGTTTGGAAATAACATGTGCTTCTAATTAGCAATTAGAATTTGATACATTGCCTGCAGACTGGGTGGGGGCGACTGGGTGGGGGCTCCTGCACATGTATGAACAAACACTGTGCTTGTTTTGAATTCTAAGAAGTGTTCATGTCTACTACATGTTCCTCTGATATGCTATTTAACCCCTTAAGGACCAGTGCTCTGTAAAGCCAATCATTATTGAAGTAGATGTTACGTCATTTGTCATCAAGGGCTTAAAGATTTTATTATCACACTCCTTAGATTTAAACATAATATTCCAGTATTTGTATGTCATGTACCTCTCCCGAAGGGCCTATGTGAGCATACTATTATTATTGTGTTAGAAATGTCTATCATAAAAGCGTACACTGAGTCCCTAGAGTCTCTGACGATCCATTGTCATATATACCTTGCTTTATACATATAATACATTCCCTCATCTAACAGGATAGTAGCCAGTCCCTCTGCATTTTAACCCCTTAAGGGTGGCTAGGTGTCGTGTGTGGGGTCTCTGATGGCGATGTTTCTATACATCCTACAAATCTGCCACTTCACGGCAGGTATGGGGCCTCCTAGGCACGATATTTGAAGGAATTTTTTGTTTTTATTTTTAACCCTTATTTTCATGGAAAACTCACTGTTCCTTTAAAAACGTCTTTTTTAAACTTTTTGTCCTTGTTTCCTGTCCCCAGGGCACTACCCGGACCCCCATACACCTTTTATAGCAAATATCTTGCATATATGCCCTGTTGGGGGGCACTCTAAAAATCAAACTTTTGAGTCCCATTCACTTGCATTGAGTTCGAACGCAAACTTTTGAAATTGTTCGAGTTCGAATGCGAACCGAACACGGGGGGTGTTCGGCTCATCCCTACCCTCCATTACTCTGGAAAGGTTTCATGAGGGTTTCATGGGAACTGTACCAGTTCTTTTAGAATTACTTCAATCTAAGCTGCCAGCATCTCCACAGTGTGAGTCTCCTCGCCTCTCATAATGGTGTAAGGAAGAGTTGCACCATGGGAGCAATTAAAGCTGCCCAAAGGCTTTTAATCCTTTTGCGATGCGACGACGCGCTATGCTGTCCCGCAGCAGGTGAGACTTGAAGCTGCGAGGCAGCATAGTACGCCCGCTGGTATCAATGAATTTCTTTGCCCCTCCCACCAGCCGGTGCACGCTGCACCTTTTACTGCCCGGGACTGCCTGAACTCAGGTCATGCCCCTGCAGCCATTGCCGCACAACATGTGTCAGCTGCATAGGCAGACCAGAGGAAGTAAGTGACACAACCCGCCAGCAGTAAGCAGCAGTGACTCATCCGGGCCTGGAGTATTCGACTTCTGCAAGAGTCTGAGGCTAAAGGTGTATGTTAGCATCTCCTACGGAATATTGGTCAACTGTGGGAGGGTACCCCAGCAAAGAAACCTATTCAAACTGATGTCATCACACACATTCCGCACCCACCGTAGCTATGTAAAATTTTGCATAATATTCCTTGAAAAGCCTGCGATATGGCTCGTATGATTCATAAGGAAAGATGTACCGTTTTTAGGGGCCTAATTTGTGGAATGAAATCAAGTAGTAATACAGTTTTCCCAGTAGCGAGGGACTCCTCCACCTGTAAAGTTAGTCTTCTGTGAGAGCTTCCAGGCGCTTATAATGCCTGTTTGACAGTCGACGCCCATGAAGAAAACAAAAGGTAGCGAATAGATCGAAGGATGAAATAAAGAAAATAGGAGAACAGATGTATCGATGGCCGGTGGAGGAGTCAACCTACTGCAAAGGGTAGACTGTTCAGGGTAAGATCAGTGGACCATCACAATGCTTCATATATCCCTACGTGAGACCGAGTATATATATAGCAAGACAGCAATTCTTCCACCAGCACATGTTTGCTGTACCATTTCTTTCCTAGGATGACCATGATTAATCCCCAGCACAAGTCTTCTGATGATAATAGTGTCACAATAGATGGTTCTCATTGTTACTGAGCTCGCCTCTTGGTTGCCAATGAGAAGAGATGGGGAAATGTTCGAACAAAGGGTCTGATATTAGGTCCTAGTGGGGACCTGAAAATTTGAATGATTTGAGACTGCCCAAAATTAAGTAAAGACAGCGTTATATGTACAGTGATATTGTACACAGTATTTATTTTATGATACATAGGTATGTATATGGGAATACCCACAGCAGCGTGTTAGCGAAAAACACAGATATTGATGTATTACAGAGCCAAGTTATTAAAGTTCATATAGGCACGATGATGTAACAGGTTGTGGGAACAATCTACTACCATGAGCCCATGTATTAGCATGTAGACATCCCATGTTATTAGCACGCAGACATTCCTCTTCGAGCTAGAGCTGCAGCCAATAATTTACCTGCTGCCTGTCCACCACCTCCCTGCAATAAATTACAGTTACAAGTTTTATTAATTGTTAATACTGTAGGTGCCATAGCGATGTACAATGGGCAAGACAGAATAACACGGAACAGTAGGAGAGGACCCTGTTTGAAAGCTTGCAATCTAAGAGGAGAGGGGGTGACACACTAGGTGAGGGTAAATAGAGAACCTGAAGAAGCAGGGCACATGTGGGTTGGGTGGGAAGATGGTGTAAGAAATGTATAGTGGGGGAATATGGAGTGAGCAAACAGACTTTTTGAAGGACTGGAGAGTCTAATGTTGGGGGAGAGGAAAGTTCCATAGAAAGGAGGCAGCTCGGGAGAAGTCTTGAAGGCTAGAGTTAGGGTACGAGGAGATGATAACATCAGATCATTGGCACAGCGAGGTGGTCGGAATGGGATGTACCTGCTAACAAGGGAGGTGATGTAGGCAGGGCTGCGGTTATGGAGAGCTATGAGAGCTTGGATCAGCATTTTAGTCCTGATTAAGAAAGGGACGGACGTGTGCAATTTGTTTTGTGGAAATAGTATTTGGATAGCAACTGAATGTGAGGAGTGAAGGAGAGATCAGAATCTAACAGGACGCCGAGGCAACAAGCCTGTGAGGTAGATGTAATGGGCACAGGAATGTTGGCTTCAGAGGGAGGGAAGATGAGAAGTTCAGTTTTAGTGAGGTTGAGCTTTAGGAAAGGGAAGTCATCCAGTCGGAAACAGCTGACAGGAGGACAGAGATTGGGAGAGGAAAGGTAGATTTGGATACTTGGATATAGGAAGAGATGAGATTGCCAAAAGAGGTGGTATAGATCGAGTCTTGAGGTACCCCAACTGAGAGGAACCAGCGAAGGAGCGAAGAGAAGACAATCAGGAGAGAGTGATGTCACCGAGGCCAAGTTGATGCAGCATGAGGAGCAGGAGAGGGTGGTCAACGAGAATAAGCATGGGGAAGTGTTCTTTGGTTTTAGTAGCAATTACATCATTAGGTCACTTTTGTCAGAGCAGACTCAGTGGAGTGCTGGGAGCAAAAGATGGCCTGGTGTGGATCAGAGTTAGCAGAAGAAAAAAAAAGAAAAAAGAACTGGTGAACTGTTTATAGACCAAGCGTTCCAAGATGGAAGGCAAAGCGGTGCAAGAGGTGGGTCAGTAGTTTGAGAGGGAGTTGGGATCAAGAGAGTCAACCAGGGACAATAACTAGTAGTACAGACCGAATAAGGTGCGAAAGGATGGAGTGACGCGGACATGAGAAGTGCCTACTAGGGATGAGCCGAACACCCCCGAGTTCGGTTCGCATTCGAACTCGAACTTTTCAAATGTTCGAATTCGAACTCGAACTTAATACAAGTCAATGGGACTCAAAATTCGATTTTTAGAGTGCCCTCCAAGAGGGCATATATGCTAGATATTTGCCATAAAAGGTGTATGGGGGTCCGGTAGTGCCCTGGGAAAGGAAACAAGGACAAAAGTTAAAAAAAAAAAGTTTTTAAAGGGACAGTGAGTTTTCCATGAAATAAGGGTTAATAATAAAAATGAAAAATTCCTTAAATATCGTGCCTAGGAGGTCCCTAACCTGCCAGTGAAGTGGCGGATTTCTAGGATGTATAGAAACATTTAAAACAAAAATGACGTTTCAAATGACGGTAAATGCTTTTCCTTTAATCTATTCATAAACAACTGCTTGGGGTGGCAGCCTGTATGAAAATACATTTTAGGACTCGCAGAAAAAGTTTAGTGATTTTTTGGCTAAATTATGGTGAACTTATGCAGGCTTTGGATGAAAGAGACAATAGGTGCTTTAAAATTGGGCTTTAGCGTCTGCAACAGTGCCGTCACACAGTAACCCCCTGAGGATATGAATCTGGTAGGCGTCAGTGGCAGTGCACAAATATTGTGCCTTTGGTGCCAGGCCAGCAAGTGCCATCATACATTAACCCCTCTGTGGTATTGTGGAAGAGTGCAGGGGTGGACCATGCAGTCCTATATTAAAAAGATATGAATCTGGTAAAGGCGTCAGTGCAGCCAAATATTGTGCTTTCATGGCAGCAAGTGCCTTCACACAGTAACCCTTTTGTGGTATTGTGGAGAGTTCAGTGCTGGAGATTTTGTGAATGCAGAAGACATCCCCGATCTATTCGTTACGTCAGCATCAGGGGATTGATAGCTGCTGATCCAGGACTGAAATAATTTTAATAAATGTCAGCCGGTCTACAGAGTCGGTGGACAGACGCACTCTGTTGTCTCTGACAAAACCTCCAGCGGCACTGAACGTCCTTTCAGAAAGCATGCTAGATGAAGGGCAACCTAGGAGCTGCATAGCATTTTGGCTAAGTTCTGGCCAGTGATCCAATCTCAACACCCAGTAAGCCAGTGGATCATCTGCTGAAAAGGTATCCAGGCCTTCCCTTGCCCCTAGGTAGTCCTGCACCATATGGTGAAGATGCTGGCAATGGGTGCCTACATTTGACGTCCCTGGGCGTCGTGGACTAAAAAAATTAAAAAAGGCATCAGTCAAGCGGCCCCAGCCTTCACCACTATTCCTCTGATCATCCACAGCCTCAGAAGCACCTGTGTCATCACTTGGTAACCTACCAGTGCCTGGAAAGGTGTTACACAAGTGTCACTTTAGAGCGTTGCCAAGTTTTTTCATCCAGTGCTCCCTCTGTGTGGGCAGGATGAGCTCTGCAACTTTACCCTTGTAGCGTGGATCAAGAAGGGTTGCCAACCAGTAATGATCCCTCTCCTTGATAGCACGAATCTTGGGGTCCTTTAGCAGGCTTTGCATAATAAGGGAGCCCATGCAGCGTAGGTTGGAGGTGGCATTAGCTTTCGAGTCTTCCTGGTCAATGAGGATGACCGTATCGTGCACTTCCTTCCCTCAGCCACGTACTAGTCCTTGTGTTTCTGGGCACACAAAACCCTCCCTTGAGGAATCCACACCTTCAATGCCCCCACAAATTAAATTTTCCTCCTCCTCCTCTTCATCATTAGGGATGAGCTGTTCGGTTCGATCAGTTCGGAGTTCGATTCGAACTTTGGTTGTTCGAAAGTTCGCGAACTTCAAACTTTTTAGTCGTGTTCGGTTCGAGTTCGCAAAAAAAAGAAATTTTGAAAAGTATAAAAATGCTTAAAAAATACTAAAAAATCTAGAAAAAAGAGTCCTTTAGTGCATAATATTATAAGCAACG
>RXON01005224.1:0-29315 GCA_009667805.1 Leptobrachium leishanense
GACACGGAGGAATGTAGCCCTTAGGAAGGTTAGCTGCTGGCTTGATACAGGACAGATATGCAATACAGATTCCAGGGCAAGAAACGAACCAGACTGAGACACAAGGGACCGGAGGTCAAGGAAGAAAACTAAAGGGACCCCTATGCTGGGGATGATTTCTATCTAGGAAAACCTCACAAATAATGGCAGAGCAAGGGGAGCAATAAGGGCAAGGGATAACAAGACAGACATAAATCCTAGACTGGAGAGGCCATTGAATGCTGGACTCTAAGTAACTAATCTCAGACAAGCCAAACACATAAAACATGAAACATACAGGTTACAGGGCTCAAACAGAATGGGTGATCGAGAAAGCTGAGGTTAATATCTGAGATCAAATAGGAAAAGTCAGTACTAGATCCAGGGAAATATAGAGCCAGAAGGAACATCATACAGGCAAATGTTGGCAACAGATCAGGAATCAGGATACAGTAATACCAGGAGCAGACAGAAATGGATAGTCAGGAATACAGCCAAGGTAAAAAACAGAATACACAAGACATGAATGTTATACAGCAACGCAGGGAACAGGAACCAGGACCAGAACATAAAACACAGAAACGTAGTCACTAGTGATGAGCTGAACACCCCCGTGTTCGGTTCGCATTCCAAGTCGAACAATTTCAAAAGTTCGAGTTCAAACTCGAACACGAACCGAACTCAATGCAAGTCAATGGGACTCGAAAGTTCGATTTTTAGAGTGCCCTCCAAGAGGGCATATATGCAAGATATTTGCCATAAAAGTTGTATGGGTGTCCGGGTTGTGCCCTGGTGGACAGGAAACAAGGACAAAGAGTAAAAAAAAAAAAATGTTTTTAAAAGAACAGTGAGTTTTCCATGAAATAAAGGTTAAGAATAGAAACGAAAAATTACTTCAAATATCGTGCCTAGGAGGTCCCCATAACCTGCCCGTGAAGTGGCGGATTTGTAGGATGTATAGAAGCATATAAAAACAAAACAATGACATTTAAAATGACGGCAAATGTTTTTCCTTTAATCTATTCATAAACAACTGCTTGGGGTGGCAGTCTGTATGAAAAGAGGAGACATTTTAGGACACGCAGAACAAGGTTAGTGATTTTTTTGGCTAAATTATGGTGAAACTTATGCAGGCTTTGGATGAAAGTAACAATAGGTGCTTTAAAAATGGGCCTTTATTGTGGGCAACAGTGCCGTCACACCGTAACCCCTCTGTGGTATTGTGGAAGAGTGCAGGGTTGGACCCTGCAGCCCAATATTAAAATTATATGAATCTGGTAATATAGGCGTCAGTGGCGGTGCACCCAAATATTGTGCCTTTGGTGGCATTAAGTGCCTTCACACCGTAAGTAACCCCTCTGTGGTATTGTGGAAGAGTGCATTGTTGGACCCTGTGGTCCAATATTAAACTGATCTGAATCTGGTAATATAGGCGTCAGTGGCAGTGCACCTAAATACTGTGCCTTTGGTGGCAGCAAGTGCCTTCACACCGTAAGTAACCCCTCTGTGGTATTGTGGAAGAGTGCAGGGTTGGACCCTGTGGTTCAATATTAAACTGATATGAATCTGGTAATATAGGCGTCAGTGGCAGTGCACCTAAATACTGTGCCTTTGGTGGCAGCAAGTGCCTTCACACTGTAACCCCTTTGTGGTATTGTGGAAGAGTGCAGGGTTGGACCCTGCGGTCCAATATTATAATGATATGAATCTGGTATAGGCGTCAGTGGCAGTGCACCCAAATATTGTGCCTTTGGTGGCAGCAAGTGCCTTCACACCGTAAGTAACACCTCTGTGGTATTGTGGAAGATTGCAGGGTTGGTCCCTGCGGTCCAATATTAAAATGATATGAATCTGTAGACTCTTTGTTGTATTGTGGAAGAGTGCAGTGGTGGAGGTTTTGGGAATGCAGAAGAGATCCCCGATCTATTCAGTTATGTCAGCATCAGGGAATTGATAGCTGCTGATCCACAACTGATTCATTTTTATAAATGTCAGCTGGTCTACAGAGTCGGTGGACAGATGCACTCTTTTGTCTATGACAAAACCTCCAGCGGCACTGAACATCCTTTCAGAAAGCACGCTGGATGAAGGGCAACCTAGTAGCTGCATAGCATATTGGCTAAGTTCTGGCCAGTGATCCAATCTCAACACCCAGTAAGCCAGTGGATCATCTGCTGTAAAGGTATCCAGGTCTGCCCTTGCCCCTAGGTAGTCCTGCACCATATGGTGAAGACGCTGGCAATGAATGCCTACATTTGACGTCCCTGGGCATCGTGGACTATAAAAAATTAAAAAGGCATCAGTCATGCGGCCCCGGCCTTCACCGCTCCTCCTCTGATCATCTGCAGCCTCAGAAGCACCTGTGTCATCACTTGGTAACCTACCAGTGCCTGGAAAGGTGTTACAAAACAAGAGGACATAGTCTTAGATTAGAGGGGCAAAGTTTTAAAAGTAACATCAGGAAGCATTATTTTACTGAAAGGGTGGTGGATACATGGAACAGCCTTCCAGTTGAAGTGGTAGATGCCAAAACAGTAATTGAATTTAAGCAGGCATAAGGCTATCCTAATCAAAAGATAAATCCAGGTAAAGTATCCATGTAATTGGGCAGACTAGATGGGCCGAAAGGTTCTTATCTGCTGACATTTTTCTATGTTTCTACACAAGTGTCGCTTTAGAGCGTCCTCAAGTTGTTTCATCCTGAGCTCCCTCTGTGCGGTCAGGATGAGCTCTGCAGCTTTACCCTTGTATCGTGGATCAAGAAGGCTTTCCAACCAGTAATGATCCCTCTCCTTGGTAGCATGAATCCTGGGGTCCTTTACCAGGCTTTGTAGGATAAGGGAGCCCATGCAGCATAGGTTGGAGGTGGCATTAGCTTCCGAGTCTTCCTGGGCAATGAGGATGACCCCATCGTGCACTTCCTCCTCCCAGCCACGTACTAGTCCTTGGGTTTCTAGGCACACAAAACCCTCCCTTGAGGAATCCCCACCTTCAATGCCCCCACTACTTAAATATTCCTCATCCTCCTCATATCTGAACTGAGGACCCGCAGGAATGCTGTCAGCATAAAGACTGGGGCCTTGAGAGCTAGGGAAGGCCTCCTCTTCCTCCCGCTGCTCTGCCTCTAGTGCCACATCTATCATTATAATCCAGCAGAAACACTAAAAGAATTGTGTCGCTGATGCATGCACTGTCTCTGCTCACCATCCTCGTTGCCTCCTCAAATGGTGACAGTACAGTGCATGCATCCTTGATCATCAGCCACTGCGGGGGGGAAAAACCCAAGTTGACCTGAACCTGTCCTTGTGCCTTACTCACACAGGTACTCATTGATGGCCCTCTGCTGCTTGTGAAGACCCTGCAGCATTGCTAATGTCGAGTTCCACCTGGTGGGCATGTCACAGATCAGACGGTTTGTGGGAAGATGGAATTCCCTTTGAATTTCTGCCAGGCGAACACTTGTTGGGAATGACCGTCTGAAGTGGCTGCAGACTTTTCTGGCCTGGCTGAGAAGCTCTGCCAGCCCTGGGTACCTGGTTAGGAAACACTGTACCTCCAGATTTAGGATGTGTGCTAGGCATGGTACATGCATCAACTTACCCTGGTGTAGGGCGGAGAGAAGGTTGCTGCCATTATCACAGTCGACCATTCCCAGCGGAGCTGGCGTGGTTTTAACCATCTCTGCACCTGGCCCTGCAGAGCTGACAGAATTTCTGGCCCGGTGTGGCTCCTGTCCCCTAAACAAACCAGCTCAAGCATCGTATGGCATCTTTTTGGTTGAGCAATTGCGTAGCCCCTGCCACATGTCGATTTAACTGACACTTTGCCAGAGACAGAGAAGGAGGAGGAAATGGTGGTGGAGCAGACAGACTTTATACAAGCAGCTTTCTGGAGGTGTGGTGGATGAACAAGCTCAAGCACAGAGCCCCGTCTTGGATCCCTACAAGCTGCAATCAGAGTTACCCAGTGTGCCATGAAGGAAATGTAACGGCCCTGTCCATGCTTGCTGGACCACATGTCTAAAGTCATGTGCGCCTTGCTGCTGACTGCCTTTCCCAATGACTCCATAACATTGTGTTCCATGTGCTGGAATGGCCTTCCGTGAAAAAAATTGCATTTTGGAACCTGCCACTGTGGTAAAGCACATTCAGCAAATTCACAGAAGGAAGCAGAGTCCACCAGCTGGAAAGGCAGCAGCTGCAATGCGAGTAATTTTGCTAAGCTCGCATTTAGACGCTGTGCTTGGGGATGGTTGGGACTATATTTTTTCTTACGATGCAGCAGCTGGGGCAACGTAATCTGACTGCGTAAATCTTCAGATGATGGGATGCTGTCACATTCTGAGGAAGGTCCTTGTACACCCATTACTGTGGCATCATCCCTGTCAATGGAGGTTGTAGCAGGCAATGAAATGGCAGGACATATAGTGGGGGTAGAGACAGAAGAGGAGGAGGACCTATGCAAAGTGTTGTGCCAACGGGATTACTGGCAGGTGGTCATATGTCGCCTTAAGCATGTGGTACCCAAGCGTGGGATGTCTTTCCCATGCTTGATCTTCATCTGACATAGATTACAAATAGCAACGGTGCGGTCTGCTGCACATTTCTTAAAGAACTCCCAGACAGCAGAGATCCTGGATGTGTGCTGCGAGACACATCAGAGCAGCTTTGACCTCAGATGCCTTGGACTGGCTACAATTGGTCATAGAGGACGTTGTGCCTCGTGTTTGTTGTGCCTCCTCCTCACTTGACTCCTCTGTTCGATCAGGCACCCAGGTGGAGTCAGTGTCCTCACCATCGTCATCACCCCCCATCTCCTCGTCACTGGAGCCAACTTGGCAGTATGCTGCAGCTGCTGGGGCAACATGAGTGCCAGTTATTTGTGTGTCACTGGCACACCCTTCCTCTAGGTTGATTATACTCCCTTCTTCAACCTCAGAGTTTGAATCAGAGCACTGTAGTTGCTGCTCATCCTCAAGCAGCATGTCACTGTCATTGTAGTCAAACAATTCAGCTGACTCCTCTGTGTGTGATAGTGAGGCTACGGCAGGAGTAGCAGTCGACATGGAGGCTGCATTAGATGCTTTGGCAGCTGAGATGGACTGTAAAGCACTACAAGCCTGGCTGGCAGAGGACTCGGATGATGAGGATGGCTTGGTAAGTAAATCCACCAAATCCTCTGTATGCTGCTGCTGCTTAAGATGGCCAGCACCAGTTAGAAAGGACAAGCGTGCCAATGCAGAGGATGCACCACGTCCATGATGACCAGAGGCACAGCCTCTCGACACAGAGGCTGCTTGCCCTCTTATCAGTGTCAAGGGAGCGTCTGCCTGTTCTTTTTGGTCTTTCTGACATGGTGAGTGATATATAGATTAAAGATATACAGAACTCTGATTCACCTCTGTTATAAAAATTGGAGATATGCAGAACTCTGATTCAACCGTGTTCTCTAGATTAAAGATTTCCAGAACTCTGGTATAACTCAGTGAGACACCCTGATAGCTGGCAGCCAGTGACAAAACACAGATTAAAATTCGCAGAAATCTGCTACAAATCTGTGAGACCCCCTGATAGGACCCCCTGATAGCTGGCAGGCAGTGACAAGACACAGATTAAAATTCCCAGAAACCTCCTATAAGTCTGTGAGACGCCCTGATGGGTGGCAGTGACAAGACACAACATACAATTCCCAGGAACCTCTTATAAATCAGTGAGACCCCCTGATGGGTGGCAGTGACAAGACACAGATTACAATTCAGTTGAGGGTCCTGAGGAGAGGTTTGGGAAACACTGCTTTAGGGTGATTAGTGAAGAGATGGCCGACTAAATTAATAAGGGGAATGGAAGGTTTAAGTTTTGAGGAAAGACTTGTCCCGGTTCCCAGATCCCACCACGCAGTACTTAACGCCCCACACTCCACAGAGCCCAGAAGCTACCAACAGAGTAGCCGTGAAAGATCTCTAACTGTCTGGTCCTTAGAATTGGCCAGGTAAACTAGCTAGACAGAAAGGGTTAACAACACGGGGAGAGTCAGCCGAGCCAGAATCAGGTATACAGAGTTCAGAATGGTCAAATGGAATAGCCGGGTCGATATCAGAGCAGTGGCGTAGTACAAGAAAATGGTCTAGGGCAACAGAAGGCAGAATAGTCAGAAACAAGCAGAGGTCAATAACGGGTTAATTCAATATAGCAGTCAGGTACAAGGAGCTCAGGTATGGATAACCACAATCTGGCAACTGCTGAGAATACACTGAGGGTTTTTAAAGACCTTCACCAGGCCACGCCCCCCACTCAAGCCGCGCCTCATGCAACCACCTCCCTGCCTGTCTCCATTTAAACCGGGCATTGGTCAGCATCAGACATGCTGCCCTCAAGCACACAGGTAGGGCTGGAAGCTCCCAACGTTACAAGACTAACAAGTTTAAACCTGTTTAGTTTAGAGAAATGGTACCTTAGAGGGGATCGATAACCTTATATAAATATATACGGCGCCTTAGAGGGGATCTGATAACTTTATGTAAATATATACGGCACCTTAGAGGGGATCTGATAGCTTTATATAAATATATACGGGCCATTATAATCCATTGTCTGGATACCTATTCGTTAATAGGACTATACACAGGACACGAGGTCACCCATTTACACTGGACTAAAGGAAATTCAGCCTAAAGCATAGGAAGGGTTATTTTATGGTGAGAACAATAAAGCTGTGGAATTATCTGCCTATTCAGGTGGTTGGGTCAGAGAATGTGTAGACTTTGAAACAATAACTGGATGACTTTCTGCAGAAATGTAATATTAAGGGTTATAATATTTAATATGTGGGAAAAAGCTTCTTGATCCAAGGAGAAATCTGACGCCATCTGGGGTCAAAAGGGAATTTTTCCCCAGTGTGTTGCATATTGGCGAGCGCTTCAGACTGGGGGTTTTTTGCTTCTATTGGATCGACCGCAGTAGGTGATTTGTGAAAGGCTGAACCAGATGGGCTCATGTCTTTTTTCAGCCTATGCAACTATCTGATTGCTTGTCTATAAATAAAGGGTTAACAATGACTGATACCACTAACAAGCTATTAATATTATTCTTTATTTACATATCACCAACATATTCTGCAGCGCTGAACAACAGGTAAAACATAGACAGTGTTACATTGCATCGAGACCGATCAACATTTGAAAAACCAACACGAGGAAGTGAGGGCCCCTATTTCTTTGGGAAGTTACAATCGAGGAGGGTTGGAGGGTGAGAAACAGGTGGAGAGGACTGCAAGGTGAGAGTGATGGACTTTTTGGGGCAGTGAGGTGTATCAGTGAGTTGCGTGGTCGGCTTGCCTAAATAGGAATGTCTTTAGGGTAAAATCTGACCGTATGAGGGAGAGCATTCCAAAGGATCGGGGCTGCGCGTGACAAATCCTGCCGTCTATCATGGGAAGAGGTGATGCGGGGAGAAGCTAGGCGCAGGTCACTGTTTGACCTTAGGGAGCGGGCTGGGGTGTATTTGGTGATTAGTGAGGACAGGTAGTGGGGCGCTGAGTTAGTGAGTTAGCTTTGTAGGTCAGGGTATGGATTTTGAATTCTGCAGTGGATGGGGAGCCAGTGAAGGGACTCGCAGAGAGGAGCGGCAGAGACAGAGCAGTGGGTGAGGTGGATGGGGAGCCAGTGAAGGGACTCGCAGAGAGGAGCGGCAGAGACAGAGCGGCGGGTGAGGTGGATGGGGAGCCAGTGAAGGAACTCGCAGAGACAGAGCGGTGGGTGAGGTGGATGGGGAGCCAGTGAAGGGACTCGCAGAGAGGAGCGGCAGAGACAGAACGGTGGGTGAGGTGGATGGGGAGCCAGTGAAGGGACTCGCAGAGAGGAGCGGCAGAGACAGAGCGGCGGGTGAGGTTAGTGGGGAGCCAGTGAAGGGACTCGCAGAGAGGAGCAGGAGGGACAGAGCGGCGGGTGAGGTGGATGTGGAACCATTGAAGGGACTCGCAGAGAGGAGCGGCAGACACAGAGCAGCGGGTGAGATGGATGGGGAGCCAGTGAAGGGACTCGCAGAGGGGACAGAGGGGAGTGGCAGAGACAGAGTGGCAGGTGAGATGGATGGGGAGCCAGTGAAGGGACTCACAGAGAGGAGCGGCAGAGACAGAGAGACAGGTGAGGTGGATGGGGAGCCAGTGAAGGGACTCACAGAGAGGAGCGGCAGAGACAGAGAGACAGGTGAGGTGGATGGGGAGCCAGTGAAGGGACTCACAGAGAGGAGCGGCAGAGACAGAGCAGTGTGTGCGGTGAATAAGCCTAGCAGAGGCACTCAGAATGGATTGTTGGGGGGAGAGGTGGGAGAGAGTGTGGCCAGGTAGACGGTTATTACAATAGTCAAGTCTATGTGTAGAACTGCTGTTATTTCCAATATTTATACGCACGTTTGAAGCCAGTACTTACCTATAAATAGAGAGCCTGTATTAGTTGATACTATTGACTGTAAAACATATGTAGGACGATTTACTCGTTGAATTTAGATAATTACGTTTGCTCAGAGTGCAGGGCAGCAGTGCCCCATTATGACAGGATTGTGTGGTACTTGTATGCCTTTTTGTTATTTTTAATTGATTTTAACATCCCCCTAATTTTTTGTGTCATTTTACTTTCTTATAAAGTTGTCTCTATGTTCTCCCCACGACTGTTCTTTTTTTGGGATATGGTTCCATATTATCTGGGGTTATTTGCACCACGTACAATTTATTTCCTGTGCTAGGGCTAATAATGTGTACATTTTGCGGTTGTGAAGGCTGAAATCTTTGGGACACTGTAGCCTTAAACATACTCAATTCATATATAATACATTATTGACAATCAGGAAGAGCACAAGGTTACTGCAATGTCTGCATAATGGTTTCTAATCCCTTGACATTACGGTGAACTGAATCTGGCTCAAAGCCTTGGATTTACAGTGCTTTTGCACATTATGTGCTGTTTTATGGTACAAGTAAGATATCGCTGGTGTTACAGATAGTTATAAGCAGAGATTACCCGATGGTTGTTCAAGCTCACAAAAATAGAAACATATCTTCCATTAACAGAAATCACTTGGAAACTGCTTGGTTTTGGCTCAACATGGAATAAATACATTCATATTGTCCAGTGCTTGCCAACCCGGGTCCTCAGGTCCCCCTAACAGAGCAGATTTTAAGGATTACCTTGCGGGAAAGCAAACTGATCCTGCAATCTCTAAGCAGCAAATCATATTGTCTGTGCTGTGCTTCACATATCCTGCAAACCTGGCCTGTTAATGCTCCTTGAGGACAGGTTTGGGAAAGACTGGCCAATCCTATAGAATGTAAGCTCCTATAGGAGCAGGAACCACTCTACCTCATTTTAGTATAACCCTTAGACATGTGCATTCGTTTTAGTACTAAAACGATTTAGTCCGAATTTTGGGATAATTTAGTTTTCGTATGACTCAAGAGAAACAAAACTGCTCAGTACAAAAAACGAAAGAAACTAAAATAAAATGCACTACATTTTAGTGTCAGTCCTTTTTGTGATATTACATTGATAAGTGAAGGAGACCAGCAATGAAGAGCGCAACATCCGAAGTTCTGCACCCTCCACATGCCAATGCAGTAGGATTTTCTATACAGAGAGGGGCATTAATTAATGCAGGAGGATGTTCTATACATTATAGAGAGGGGTATTCATGCAGGAGGATGTTATTTACATTTTTACAGAGGAAGGTATAAATTGAGGAGGATGTTCTATACAGAGAGGGACATTAATTAATTCAGGAGGATGTTCTATATAATATACTGAGAGGGGTATTAATTAATGCAGGAGGATTTCTAAACATTATACAGAGAGGATCCTTTTTTTCTCAGCCCTTTAAATCCAGTGGCTGTGAGCGCGGAGATCGGCTGCTTGTTACCTTATCTCTCAGTACAATGTATCAGGCTCAGCTGTTACAGTAACTGACTAACAGCGCTCAGAGATTCAGTAAAACAAGGAAATAATATTGTTCTAACCGCTTATATATATATATAAAAATATTATTTACTAGTTTTACTGAAACTCTGAGCGCTGTGATGAGCAGTAGTCAGTTACTGTAACAGCTTTGCCTGATACGGGGCAGTATTACAATGTTGGTGCTAACTTAACCAGAGCTGTTGTAAACTGAAAACCTCCATAGGCTATAATGGCTCTGGGAAGTTTACAACAGCTCTGGTTAAGTTAGCACCAACTATATAATATGGCCCACATTGTGCTGAGAGTGAGAGATACTGTAACAAGCAGCGATCTCAGCCCTCTGAGGAGCCACTACAATAGTAATTGTATCCACTGGTTTTCGGATGAATGAAATTTAGTTTTCATACTAAATAACTGAAAACGAATTTCTTTAGCAACTAAATAAATTGCATTTTAGGACTAATCCATTAGTTCAAAACGAAATTTTGTGCTGTGCACATGTCTAATAACCCTAACTTATTGTAACCTCTGTACTGAGGAATATGCTAACGCAACGCAAATAAATATATCACAATAATAACAGTGTCCTATCTCCATGTATTCATTCTTATAGTTATGCTCACAATTCTTACAGCTCATTGTGATGCAATTGTACTGGGGGTACCTGGACTTGGCATTATTGTTGGGAGATTTGGGATTATGGGTTCTGGGGGTCTGACATGTCATTTTATTCCTCAGCCCTCACCAATGTCCAAGTCACTTTGTGCCTATAAGGGTGCAGGGTGTTTGTGTTTTGTGTGAATATTGTTATTGTTACTATCGTTGTTGTCTATGCTTACATGTTACTGTTAGTATTGCTGATATTCTTACTGTGTGCATCACTGTAACCCTTTCCAACCGTCTGTCTAGAGTATGTTATATCTGTGGCAGACTATTGAATCAGGCCATTGTCTGCTTGTGCAATGAATAATGTGATATCCAATGTATCCAGACCGCCTGATGCTCAGGCGTTTATTATATAGCACTCTATTGTTTTACACCTAGAAAGCAACATGGGCTATGGCTAGGGAAACAAGGCTGTCATGTTCCATAGATCTCCAAGCCCCTCATTGCACTGTACATATTTGGCTTATGTTTCATTAAAGGCGTTTCAACCTGGCTGTCTGTTCTACTCTGAGATCTTTGTGCTGCCTTATTTCTAGGGATGCTATAACCTGTCCTTAAGCTTCGTCTATGGGCTGGAGAAAGGCACAAAAGATTGCTGGTGGGAGAAAGGGAGCAGCATTAACAGATGTGATGCTTTTGGGGTACAGAGATCTGTTACAGTCATACTAGCACCTAAAATAACTCTATGGGGATCCAGATTAGAGGCGATTAGCAATCAGTAATGTTATAATGTCTTATGACTGTTTGTGATTAAATCAGTGCTTCAGTGCAACACTGATAAGAACATGTGTGTGATAATGATATTCCAATAGTGATATTGTCACAAGCTTATGTGAGTTGTCTATGGCTACATTGTCTATATGCTATTGCTATATACAGTTGTGTTCAAAATTATTCAACCCCCACTGAAATTGAGTGTTTTGGCCAGTTTGACATTGATTTTGATCATTCAGTCATCGTGCTTACAATTAAATCAAAGAGGCACGTGTAGGTCAGACAAATATAACATAACATTTATAATGAAATAACCACAAATGTCTTTTCCGTGCTCACATCATTATCAGTTTTATTCAACCCCCAAGTGACATTCAATCTTAGTACTTAGTACAACATCCTTTTACAGTTATAACAGCTTTTAAACGTGAAGCATAGCTTGACACAAGTGTCTTGCAGCGATCTACGGATATCTTTGCCCATTCGTCATGGGCAAAAGCCTCCAGTTCAGTCACATTCTTAGGCTTGCGCACTGCAACTGCTTTCTTTAAGTCCCACCAGAGGTTCTCAATCAGATTTAAATCAGGTGACTGCGATGGCCACTCCAAAATGTTCCAGTCTTTAATCTGCAACGATGCTCTAGTGGACTTGGAGGTATGCTTGGGATCATTGTCCTGTTGAAAGGTCCAACGTCTCCCAAGCCTCAGGTTTGTGACAGACTGCATCACATTGTCATCCAATATCTCCTGGTACTGAAGAGAATTCATGGTACCTTGCACACGCTGAAGCTTCCCTGTACCTGCAGAAGCAAAACAGCCCCAAAGCATGATTGACCCCCCGCCACGCTTCACAGTAGGCAAGGTGTTCTTTACTTCATAGGCCTTGTTCTTCCTCCTCCAAACATAGCGTTGATCCACAGTTCGAATTTTGTTTCATCAGTCCACAGAACACTATCCCAAAACTTCTGTGGTTTGTCCACATGACGTTTGGCATACTGCAGTCGAATCTTCTTATTCTTTGGAGACAGCAAGGGGGTGCGCCTGGGAGTTCTGGCATGGAGGCCTTCATTACGCAGTGTGCGCCGTATTGTCTGAGCTGAAACTTCAGTACCCACATCTGACAAATCTTTTCTCAGTTCCTCAGCAGTCACACGGGGACTTTTCTCCACTCTACGCTTCAGGTAGCGCACAGCAGTCGAAGTCCGCATCTTCTTTCTGCCACGACCAGGTAGCGTTTCAACAGTGCCCTTTGCCTTGAATTTGCGAATGATGCTTCCTATGGTCTCTCTTGGTATGTTTAACATCTTTGCAATCTTCTTATAGCCATTGCCCTTAATGTGAAGAGTAATCACCTCTTCTCTTGTCTTCCTGGACCATTCTCTTGACTTCACCATGTTTGTAACCACACCAGTAAATGTCTAGAAGGAGCTGAGTATCACAGTCATTTTAAAGCTGCCTAATTGGTGCTTATTATGCTTTATTGCTGCTCCGTGACAGCCACAGGTGTTTTCAATACCTGATTGAAAACACTTGAATGAACCTCTGTTCTTCAGAGTGGTAGTCTTTAAGGGGTTGAATAATTGTGTCAATGAAGAATTCACAAAAGAAACATTTACTACTGTATTACAAAACCAATTGATGTCATTTTAGTTGCATATGGTTCTTTAAAAAGTCCTTGTAGGATTTCATTCTGAATACAATTACAAATGTACACTAAATTCCCTAAAACCCTTTACAGCATTGGGGGTTGAATAATTTTGAACACAACTGTATGTAATGGTATTTTGGTGCCCCCTCATCCTATCTTCAAGTCAGAGCTTAGAAAAGTATCAGCTCAAAACACAATGTCTCACATATCAAAATAGTCCATGATAGAACCTACAGAAAACATGTAAACCTACTTGTGTAGACGGAGTCGCTCACAGGGGAACTCTGATACTGCCGGACACCAACTGTTACTACAGTAATTGTGTAATTAGTGCCAGATGTGAGGTTCTGAAGAGTGACATTTAATGGGTTACTGGAGACAGTCCAAGAGCCGGAAGAATTCCTATAAGTTATATTAAATGTCTTTGTCACATCGGCCATATTTACTAGCTCTGTCCAGGACAGGGAGATGTTGCTTGTTGTGATGTTGGTAAATATTAAGGATTGTGGAGGAGTCGGATCTGTTGAAAAAGAAATGAAACATTTAGTACCAGGACTCCATATATGCAATATGATACTGTATATAGTATAATATCTAAACACAAAGGGCTCTGTTCCCTTCCTAATGCTAAAAAGTGGATGCTACCTGTTAAAACCTGCGCCTACAGGTTTCCATGTAGCATCCCCATTTACTTTGAGATTCCGGGGCAGGCGCTATCTTGGTACCTTGCCCTGGAACGCAGCAATACTTGTGGTAGTGCTTCCTTGCCACCACGTGCATCAAATCCTGGAGTCCATTGGACTCCATGGAGGGCTTTGCTTCCGGGTCGCGAGCACTGCACGATATCAGCCCCGCAGAGTGATCACAGAGGGAGACTTGGAATTATTTGTCCCTAGTCTCACTCTGCTCCTGATGACAAGAAGCGGCGGATCGGGCCATGTTAAGTATAGGATGCGCAAAGTACAGTAAGCTTGCGGAAGCTAGCACAATTGTGGATGGGTTAACAAATTTTTCACGGTTTTAACGTCAGGAAGGTAATATGGGGACATGCATTAAAGTCACTTATCTGAGCGTTAACGCTTACTCATCCAAACGCTACTGTTAGCTATCTATGGAATAGAGCCCAACGTGTTTCACATGTATTAGCAGTAGCAAAAATGTAAACCCACATCGAATAGTACTGATTCTATGTTCACCCCATACTCACATGTGGCCTCTGTCACTGGACTCGCTGTCTGGTTACAGTTTCCACTCACTGTCTGTATCACGATGGAGTATTGTCTGCCGGGCAGTAAGTTTGTGAAATTCACTTGTGTAGAATTAGTTGTGATTGTGTTATTGACGTCTCCAGTCAGAGTGACGGTGTAATTATCCACTTTCCATTCTGGCTTTATCCAGATCACAACAAGGGAACTAGTAGAACCAGAATTATTCACCATGATAGTCTGAGCCAGAGCCGGAACTGAAAGAAAACATCATTAAATATTACTCTTAATAAATAGGTCTTACAATGCCACGATTGACTCCACTCGACCACTGGACAGAAACATACAAATATGTTTGTCTTGGAGCGCAATTTAAAAATGATCACATATATCTCCGCTTACTGTACATTCAGCCTGTGTAGCAGCTGTGCTTACTGTATGTGTGAAACCTATCCATGTACACATATCAAAACTGGATTGTTTCATTAATCCATTTCATATCAATTACATATTTTGATACAGTGTCTGCTGCTGCAGTGTATAAACACTAGAACATGACAACCACAGCATCAACTCTCCAAAAGAATGAACTAAAAGAGGAGTAAAATGTATGATTAAATTAGTACACCTCGTGCAACACTTTTTTTTTTAAATGAAACAAACATAAAAGGTCCTTCAGCAAAATCATTGAACACACGACAAAAAAAAATGTCTAAACCCCTGCCTCCTCTCATCACAAGAAGGAGGACAAATAGCTCCCAGTGTCTTTTCACCGTCCCTGAAAGACCACATGAATTACATGTGGAAGCATCCATCCTTGTCTAATCAGGACTCTGCTAAAATGCTTGTCCAAGCTCTTATTATCTCCGGCCTTGACTACTGTAACCTTTTTATCTCTGGCCTTAAGAGATCCCAGATTCTCCCTCTGCAGTCTGTAATGAACGCCTGTGCCAGACTCATACACCTCACCTCCCGCTCCTCTCACACCTCAACCCTTTGTCAATCTCTACACTGGCTCCCTTTTTCCTTTAGAATCCAATTCAAAACATTGGTGCTCACGTACAAAACTCTCCATAACTGCGCCGCTGCCTACATCTCCTCTCTTATTAGCAGGTACATCCCATCCTGGCCACTTCGCTCTGCCAATGATCTGACCGTTACTGTCTCCTCAGACCCACACCCCTAACTCTCGCCTTCAGGACTTCTCCCAAGCTGCCCCCTTTCTATGGAACTCCCTCCCCCGGCAACATCAGACTCTACCCGTATCTTCAGTCCTTCAAGAAGTCTCTGAAAACACATTACTTTAGAGAAGCCTAACTTCTAGACTCACTTCATGATTTCCCACTGTAAATTTCTTGGACCATCTTCCCGCACAGCCCACATGTACCCGCTATTTCACGTTCTTTATTTACCCTCACCTAATGTGCCACCCCTCTCCTATGATTGTAAGCTCTGGAGCAGTGTCCTCTCTCCTTTTAGACTGTAAGCTCTGGAGCAGGGTCCCCTCTACTTAGATTGTAAGCTCTGGAGCAGGGTCCCCTCTTCTCTTAGACTGTAAGCTCTGGAGCAGGGTCCCCTCTACTTAGATTGTAAACTCTGGAGCAGGGTCCCCCTCATCTTAGATTGTAAACTCTGGAGCAGGGTCCCCTCTCATGATGAGCATGATGTGAGCTGGCCTGGGCCCGGGCAATATATATATACGCATGATGTGAGCTGGCCTGGGCAATATATATATACGCATGATGTGAGCTGGCCTGGGCAATATATATATATACGCATGATGTGAGCTGGCTTGGGCCTGGGCAAAATATATATACGCATGATGTGAGCTGGCCTGAGCCTGGGCACGCATATATATACGAATATATACGCATGATGGCGCATCTGACTGTGAGCATGATGTGAGCTGGCCTGGGCAATATATATATATACGCATGATGTGAGCTGGCCTGGGCCTGCGCAATATATATACGCATGATGTGAGCTGGCCTGGGCCTGGGCAATATATATACGCATGATGGTGCATCTTTGACTGTCTGTGAGCATGATGTGAGCTGGCCTGGGCAATATATATACGCATGATGTGAGCTGGCCTGTGCAATATATTTACACATGATGGCGCATCTGTGACTGTCCGTGAGCATGATGTCAGATGGCCTGGGCAATATATATATACGCATGATGTGAGCTGGCCTGGGCAATATATATACGCATGATGTGAGCTGGCCTGGGCAATATATACGCATGATGAAAATTTGCAAAGGATAAGGCACGCAAAGTGAAATTTCGATGTGTCTGAAATTGAAACTTACGTGACAACTCTTATTTTTTTTTTTTTCGTTAATTTATATTTGTTCAATACAGTTAAATTTAGATAATTTAAAATGGTTTAATACAGTTTATTTATATTTATTTTACCTTTACTATTGGTGCTTTTCAAACTTTATTCTTAAATAAAAAGAAATTTAGCAGTTTCATGTTGTGTCGTTTTTTTTTTTTTTTGGGGGGGTTGCAAGTAGCTGGTCTTGCCTAGGGCTAGCACCGGCCCTGACCGCATGGTCCACCCCTGCACTCTTCCACAATACCACAGAGGGGTTACTGTATGGTGGCACTTGCTGGCCTGGCACCAAAGGCACAATATTTGGGTGCACTGCCACTGACGCCTGTACCAGATTCATATCCTCAGAGGGGTTACTGTGTGACGGCACTGTTGCCGACGCTAAAAGCCTAATTTTAAAGCACCTAGTGTTACTTTTATCCAAAGCCTGCATAAGTTTCACCATAATTTAGCCAAAAAATCACTAAACTTTTTCTGCGTGTCCTAAAATATCTTTTCATACAGGCTGCCGCCCCAAGCAGTTGTTTATGAATAGATTAAAGGAAAAGCATTTACCGTAATTTGAAACGTAATTTTTTTGCTTTTAAATGTTTCTACACATCCTAGAAATCCGCTACTTCACGGGCAGGTTATGGGGACCTCCTAGGCACGATATTTGAAGGAATTTTTCATTTTTATTTTTAACCCTTATTTCATGGAAAACTCACTGTCCCTTTAAAAACGTTTTGGTTTTTTTACTTTTTTTCCTTGTTTCTTGTCCCCCAGGGCACTACCCGGACCCCCATACACCTTTTATGGCAAATATCTAGCATATTCCCTCTTGGAGGCACTCTAAAAATCGAATTTTGAGTCCCATTGACTTGTATTGAGTTCGAATTCAAACATTTGGAAAGTTCGAGTTCGAATGCAAATCGAACTCGGGGGTGTTTGGCTCATCACTACCCATGAGGCCCCATTGACTTATTTGTCTGTACTTTAGACAGCTGCTGTAGAACCTCCTCCTCTGTAAACTCATATGTAAATGTCTCTTTAGTGTTTCCTCCTAACTGAGGTCCCTTTCCTTCCTTTTCTTCTGCAAAGACTGAACAAAAATATTCATTGAGGCAGTCAGTGAGACTTTCATCCTCTTCTACATACCTTCATTCCTTTGTTTTTAATCTAACTAATCCTTGTTTTACTTTTCTTTTCTCGTTTATGTATCTAAAAAGTGTTTTGTCCCCCTTTTTTACTGAATGAGCTATTTTCTCTTCTGCGTGTGCTTTGGAAGCTCTTTCTTTGCCTCTGAGTTTTTTTTTATAATTATTGAATGCTATCTTTTTGTTCTCCACTATTTTGGCCACTTCTGCAGAGTACCACAGTGGTTTCTTCCCTTTTTTGTTTTTTGCTAACAAGCCGAATGCAATTGCCTGTGGCCTTCAATAATGCCTCCTTTAAATAATGCCATTTCTCCTGGACTCCCTTTAAACTCCTCCAGTCTGATAATGACTCATTCACACAAAATCTCATTTTAGAAAAATCTTTTTTTTTAAAGTCTAAAACTTTTGTTTTTGTGTGGTGCAGCTCCATCCCTGTTCTTATAGTAAACCACACCGACTGGTGATCCCTAGATCCCAAATTTTCACCTACAACGTCTGATACCAACGTCTGATACCAAACTCTGGAGCAGGGTCCTCTCTCCTCTTAGATTGTAAGCTCTGGAGCAGGGTCCCCTCTCCTCTTAGATTGTAAACTCTGGAGCAGGGTCCTCTCTCCTCTTAGATTGTAAGCTCTGGAGCAGGGTCCCCTCTCCTCTTAGATTGTAAGCTCTGGAGCAGGGTCCTCTCTCCTACTGTTCTGTCTGTTTAACTTGTATGTTTATTTGTTATTCTGTCGCACCCATTGTACAGCGCTACAGAACTTGTTAGCGCTTTTTATATACTTGTAACTGTAACTACATACCAGCGGTGATGCCGGTAACCATTAGCAATCCCAAATATTATGAGTTGAGCTGCTATAGAATCTCACTTGTAATAGACTAGCTATTAGGGAGCTCACAGCTCGCCCCACATTTTTGCCATTTGTGTTTTCAATTACCGTCTCAGCCTCAAATTGCCCCAGTGTACGTTTTTACTGAATCCTGTTGTATTTATAACTGCTCAGCTTTCACAGAGGGAGAGTTAGAGGCTCCCGTCCAGCAGTTACCGTGAAGAACAAACTGCTAGAATTTATAGGCAGGGAGTTTTTAAATTGTTGAATTTTTTTAACTTGTTTTTTTCTATGTTTTTAATGCACTATATGTTTTGTGTTTGAAAATGTTTCTCGGGGTTCCAGCTTGGAGCATCCTATAAACAGAGATAATAGATCAAGAATACTTTTCTATCCCAAGTGTGTGTGTGTGTTGAAGCCCAATGTGCAAACCAATAGTGTGTTACAGCGTTTCAGTAGACGTAATTCAAAACATATTATAAAGAAAAAATAGTGCTGATATTGGCAGCAATTTAACTCAAACAGCCCAGAGTATCCGTATGACAAAGTCAAACACTCACATTCAGGATCTGATCAGTACGCAGCCAATGGGTGCACAAGAGGGACATTTGTCGGCAGGGTCCGATTGGCTGCGTGCTGATCAGAGAGTGAGCTGAACTGTGACTTTACCCTCTTTCCAGAATATGACACTTTTATAAATACAAGAATCACCCTTTAAATGTATCTAAACATGACTTACCTTTTGTGATGTAAACACAGCAGCTTTGTGAATTGTTTCCATAACAGACTTTATATTCTGTGCCGTCCTCTAGCGTAACACCAGACATGTTACCAGATGATGAGATCATGGTGCCGTTTAATGTTGTAATATTCTGCAGAGTAAAGTTGCTGGGCAGCCCAGTGACATCACTCAGATTACTGCTGGAGCTGCACTGAGACACATCTATAGGTAAAGAAACGAGCAGTTAGAAGATATCGATGCATAGGCATATTAAGGCTTGGTGCTGTCCTAGGGTCTCCAAATTCTATCAGGGAAAAAATAGTGATTTACAAAACCAAATACAAAGTATCTTGTTCTATTCCAAGACTTTATTGATGACATCAAGATCAATCAGGACCATTTATCAATAAAAACGGCCTTAATAACAAGTGCAAAGTATCTTATTTACTGCGAGCGATTTCAGCATTTATTCCACTTACAGACACGTTGCTTGGAGTTTTATTGCTTTGCAGATATTAAAAACCCTCAGACCCTATAAATAGGATCCTCTATAAGATATCTACATACCCAAATATATGGAATAGCCCCTAAAAAGACACCCGCACGCCCTGAATATATGGAGGAGCCTCTAAAATGACACCCGCACGCCCTGAATATATGGAGGAGCCCCTAAAAAGACACCCGCACGCCCTGAATATATGGAGGAGCCTCTAAAATGACACCCGCACGCCCTGAATATATGGAGAGCCCCTAAAAAGACACCCGCACGCCCTGAATATATGGAGGAGCCCCTAAAAAGACACCCGCACGCCCTGAATATATGGAGGAGCCTCTAAAATGACACCCGCACGCCTGAATATATGGAGGAGCCTCTAAAATGACACCCGCACGCCCTGAATATATGGAGGAGCCCCTAAAAAGACACCCGCACGCCCTGAATATATGGAGGAGCCCCTAAAAAGACACCGCACGCCCTGAATATATGGAGGAGCCTCTAAAATGACACCCGCAAACCCTGAATATATTGAGGAGCCCATAAAAACACCCACACACCCTGAATATATGGAGGAGCCCCTAAAAAGACACCCACATACCCTGAATATGTGGAGGAACCCCTAAAAAGACACCAGCACACCCTGAATATATGGAGGAGCCCCTAAAACGACACCCCACACCCTGAAAATATGGAGGAACCTCTAAAAAGACACCCGCACACCCTGAATATATGGAGGAGCCCCTAAAACGACATCCCCACACCCTGAAAATATGGAGGAGCCCCTAAAAAGACACCCACACACCCTGAATATATAGGAGGAGCCCCTAAAAACATACCCACACACCCTGAATATATTGAGGAGCCCCTAAAAAGACACCCACACACCCTGAATATATGGAGGAACCCCTAAAAATACACCCGCACACCCTGAATATATGGAGGAACCCCTAAAACGACACCCACACACCATGAATATATGAAGGAACCCCTAAAAAGACACCCACACACCCTGAAAATATGGAGGAACCCCTAAAAAGACACCCGCACACCTGAATATATGGAGGAACCCCTAAAACGACACCTACACACCCTGAATATATGGAGGAGCCCCTAAAACAACACCCACACACCCTGAATATATGGAGGAGACCCTAAAAAGACACCCGCACACCCTAAATATATGGAGGAGACCCTAAAAACACACCCACACACCCTGAATATATGGAAGAGCCCCTAAAAGGACACCCGCACACCCTAAATATATGGAGGAGACCCTAAAAACACACCCGCACACCCTGAATATATGGAGGAGCCGCTAAAAAGACACCCGCACACCCTGAATATATTGAGGAGCCCCTAAAAAGACACCCACACACCCTGAAAATATTAGACCTCTAAGAGACAGGATAGCAGAGTATATCTCAGTAAACACTTGTTTTCCTGTTTTACTTGTTTTCTAAAAAAAATAAAATGCAACCCTCACGTTTCTATATTACAGCTTCACTGTGTCAGTTTGCATATTTTGGCAGATGCTAATGAAGAAAAAAATTATCCTTTAAAGGCCATATTTAGCCATTTTCCTCGTATAGAAGGAAAACTTTAACAAAGCATCTGGCGCGATGAGAATAAAGCACAGTTTTTATTTTAAGATATATGCCACTGTTTTATAAAATTTAACTTTTATAGGTTTTATTTAATATTTTCTGTTACAGTTATATGTTTTTTTTTAAGTTATTTATGTATATTGTTTTCTATATGTTATTTATAGGATGACGGTAGGAAACAGAAACCTTGAGATAAATTAATGGAGCAGCAAAATGTCCTAAATTTCGATTTATGTATTATTTTTTCTATGAATGTTCCTATCAGGGTGCATTGATCAGGGTAGAAACTCTGTGATAATACGTATTAACCCCTTGAGGATGTAGGTGAGTTATACAAACAGGGTTATTCAAAGAGAATCGAAAAGTCACTGCACGTTCGGTGACTTTTCGTTCTCTTCAATTCGGTGCGATTCGGCGATCCCATTTCGTCGACCCTGCGGTGTATTCAGCAAGCACCAATTCAGCAAGCACCACAGGGCCGTCGCAGTGTAGGGAAAAGCCGCCACAAACCCGCCGAACACTCACCGCAAGACCTGGTGAAGGCAAACCGGAACCCGCAAAAACATCTGGATTAACCCAGCCAAACACGCCAGAGAAACCCGAGCAGCTGCCGATCACAGCGCAGAGCAGCCGCCGGAAAAACCCGACACCGCAGACGAATGGAGTGAGAAAAAAAAAACAGTACGCTTGAATGTTTGAAAAGTGAAACGCTGTTTGCAAAGAAACTACAAAACGAAAATGTCTGAAATTTACACATAAAATGCAATGAATGATAAGATAAAGGGCTGTTACAGAAAAAAGAAAAAACGATTTAAAAAAATATATATATTTTCCCAAAAATATACTGAAAAATGCCTAAAAGATCCTAAAAAATCTATAAATGAAGAGACTTTTTACTGCAGAATTTTATAATAAACGGTTTAGTAGATATTGAATTAAAACGGGAATATTTTTAACATTGAAGCCTATGGGATTCGCCTGAATAAACCTGTCGAATGAAACCACCGAATGGCAGGGCAATTAGGCAACCTTTCACTGCTGGTTTTTGTTCTCTGAATAGACGAAGCAGTGCTTCTCTATGGGGATTTCACTGCCCTCGAACAGGCACCGAACAGGCACCGATATGTGCAGGCAATTCGCCAACATTTGGCGAACTGCCTGCTCTCTGAATAACCGAATGGCCAGGAAAGGTAACCGTACGCTGAATTTCACTGTTCGGTTACCTTTCGGCCACAATTCGGAGCTCTTTGAATAACCCTGGAAGAAAATTTAAAGAAAAAAAGCAAATACAAGAAAAAATTACTGTTTCCATTTCTTTATTTTTCTTTGAGGGACAAATGTGGAGACAGACAGGTAGAAATAAATCTTTACTTTGTTGTAAAACGGCAGAGTAAAGCATCCCTGTCCTTATTTAAGGGAGGGGGGGCAGTTTGTTATGATGTTGCTATTTTTAAAGTAATGTAATGTAGCAAGATACTGTATACTGTAACTCCTTTTTCTGATAGGATTTATGTGTTACTGTATTTTTGCCACTAGATGGCCCCACATCCCTCATCAGAAAAATGTGAGTAGCATCACTTACCTTCACATAAACCTTGTACCTGTAATTTAAAAGGAAAAACAGAGTTAGCAACATGGAAGAAACTTTGGTTCTGTTATTATTTCATCATAGAACGATTGTCATAAGGAAAGAGATAAGTGAGGGTAAGTAGTTTAATTTATATGACTATTAAAATTTAAGGTCGAGGACAAAAAAAAGTGATATATATATATATATACTGTATATATCTATCCAAAAGCAAGCACTCATGTGCAGGATGCAAAAAGATGAGACATTAGAGACTTCATTTGCATGTCCTACCCAGACTTCCTCGCTGTATATGAGGAATGTAGCTCTGCGAAGCAGTTCTCTGAATTGCTGTGATGTGTAAATGTCTTCTACAATTATAAACTTTACTATTTGCTATGTAGAGGCTTTTAATCTCACTTTATTTATTTATTTATTTATAAAGGATTTTACCAGGAAGGATACATTGAGATTTCTCTCGTTTTCAAGTATGTCCTGGGTTCAAGAACATTGAGTGGTTACAGAAATACAAAGAAGTAAAATGCAAGAAATTAACACAAAACAAATATGTAGGAAATAAAGTCATTATGTTACATGTTTACAGGCGCATTCTGTATATAGTCACTGTGTTACATGTTTACAGGAGCATTCTGTATATTGTCACTGTGTTACATGTTTACAGGTGCATTCTGTATATAGTCACTGTGTTACATGTTTACAGGCGCATTCTGTATATAGTCACTATGTTACATGTTTACAGGCGCATTCTGTATAATAGTCACTATGTTACAGGTTACAGGAGCATTCTGTATATAGTCACTGTGTTACATGTTTACAGGTGCATTCTGTATATAGTCACTGTGTTACATGTTTACAGGTGCATTCTGTATATAGTCACTGTGTTACATGTTTACAGGTGCATTCTGTATATAGTCACTGTGTTACATGTTTACAGGTGCATTCTGTATATAGTCACTGTGTTACATGGTTACAGGTACATTCTGTATATAGTCACTGTGTTACATGTTTACAAGTGCATTCTGTATATAGTCACTGTGTTACATGTTTACAGGCGCATTCTGTATATAGTCACTGTGTTACATATTTACAGGCGCATTCTGTATATAGTCACTGTGTTACATGTTTACAGGTGCATTCTGTATATAGTCACTGTGTTACATGTTTACAGGTGCATTCTGTATATAGTCACTGTGTTACATGTTTACAGGTGCATTCTGTATATAGTCACTGTGTTACATGTTTACAGACGCATGCTGTATATAGTCACTGTGTTACATGTTTACAGGTGCATTCTGTATATAGTCACTGTGTTACATGTTTACAGGTGCATTCTGTATATAGTCACTGTGTTACATGTTTACAGGTACATTCCATATTGAGGTATGTTAATAGGGAGCTCTTAAGGTACATTAGACTGGGGGAAGATTTGACGGCGTCTGGGAGGTTATTCCATAATTGCGGTGCTCTGTAGGAAAATGAGGATCGAGACACTTTCTTTTTGTATTGTGGTATTGCAAGTAAGGTGCAGGTCCTGGATCGGAGTTTATAGGATGAGGGAACTGCTGAGGGAAGCAGTCTATTCAGGTAGGGTGGCAGATTCCCAGACAGGCTCTTAAACACCAGGTTGGAAATGTGAAGAGTGCGTCTAGATTCCAGAAATGGCCAGTTTAGTTCTTTAACATGTCACAATGGTGTGTCATGTAGTTACATTGTAGCACAAAGCGGCAGAAAGAGTTATACAATGTAGTAAGTTTCTGAAGGTGTGTTTGAGGGGCAGCTGCATACACTAGGTTTGTGCACCGATTTTTTTTTTTCGATTCGGTTCGATTTTTCGGATTTTTAAACTTTTCGATTCGGCTCATTTCGACCGATTTCGGTTTGGATTCGGTTCGGGACGTTTTTCGGGTACTTTTTTTTTTCGGAATTTCGACCATTTTTCGTATTTTCGTGTCACTGTGCTCGGTTTTTGTATCGACTTTTTGTAATTTCGGAAATTTTCGTTTTTCGGAATTGCACATTTTTTGGAATATCGACCATTTTTCGTATTTTCCGTGTCATTTTGCCCGTTTTTTGTATCGACTTTTCGTTTTTTGGAAAAATTTTCGTTTTTCAGAAAATTTCGTTTTTCGCAAAATCTGTTCTCCTCGTTTGACACATTTCAAGTCCATTCGAAAAATCCGAAAATATTTCGTTTCGGCTTGGAAAACATTTCGGATCTGAAATTTTCGGATCTAAAATTTTTCGGAAATTCGGCCGCATCCGAAAACACGAATCGGGAAATTTCGTGAAAATTCCGAAATTCCGAAACCCGAAACGCACATCCCTAGCATACACTACATCTCCGTATTCAATAGCCGACATAAGCATTTGTACAATCTGATTTCTTACCGCGGGGCTCAGGCAGGATTTGTTTCTGTACAGGGCACCTAGTTTGGGGTAAAGTTTAGATGAGAGTTTTTCGATGTGGGGGCCAAAAGATAGATTTGGGTCTAACCACATACCTAGATATTTGAGAGAAGTGACTGTGGTCAGCGTGCCTTTTGATTTTGCCCTGACGCATAGATGGGGTGTTTGCAATTTGTGTAGTTTAGGTGCGGTTCAAAGAGCATCGTTACAGTTTTGTCAACATTTAGAAAAAGTTTGTTATCTTTGATCCACTTTTCTACCTCTGTGAATTGTTCTTGCAGCACGGCCTCCAGCTGCGGGAGATTTGGTTTGCTGGTATAGATTAGTGTCGTCTGAGTACATGTGTACAGTTGAGGCTTTGCAGACATTGGGCAGATCATTTATGAATATTGTGAATAGCAGGGGCCGAGTATCGAGCCTTGGGGTACATTGCACGTGACTGGGAGCGGGAGGGAGGAGCTGTCAGAAATGGACACATATTGCGACCGATCAGATACATATGATTGAAACCAGGATAGCTATGCCCTCCTCCATAACATATTTATAAATAAACTGCTCCAAAAAATAAAGGGAACACAAACAGAAGACATCCTAGATGTGAATGAATGAAATATTCGTATTAAATACTGTGGTCATTACATTGTGTCGCTGAATGTGCTGACAACAAAATCACACAAACATTATCAATGGAAATCAAATTGATTAACCCATGGAGGTCTGGATATGGAGTTCCCCTCAAAATTAAAGTGGAAAACAACACTACAGGCTGATCCAACTTTGATGTAGTGTCCTTCAAACAAGACAAAATGAGGCTCAGTAGTGTGTGTGGCCTCCACGTGCCTGTATGACCTCCCTACAACGCCTGGGCATGCTCCTGATGAGGTGGTGGATGGTCTCCTAAGGGATCTCCTACCACACCTGGACTAAAGCATCGCCCAACTCCTGGACAGTCTGTGGTGCAACGTGGTGTTGGTGGATGGAGCAAGACATGATGTCCCAGATGTGCTCAATTGGATTCAGGTCAGGGGAACGGGCGGGCCAGTCCATAGCATCAATGTCTTCATCTTGCAGGAACTGCTGACACACTCCAGCCACATGAGGTCTAGCATTGTCTTGCATTAGGAGGAACCCAGGGCCAACCGCACCAGAATATGGTCTCACAAGGGGTCTGAGGATCTCATCTCGGTACCTAATGGCAGTCAGACTACCTCTGGCGAGCCCATGGAGGGCTGTGCAACCCCCTAAAGAAATGCCTCCCCACACCATTACTGACCCACTGCCAAACCAGTCATGCTGAAGGATGTTGCAGGCAGCAGAACATTCTCCACGGCTTCTCTACACCCTGTCACATCTGTCACATGTGCTCAGTGTGAACCTGCTTTAATCTGTGAAGAGCACAGGGTGCCAGTGGCAAAGCTGCCAAACGTCCTGCACGGTGTTGGGCTGTAAGCACAACCCCCACCTGTGGACATCGGGCCCTCATACCACCCTCATGGAGTCTGTTTCTGACTGTTTGAGCAGCCACATGCACATTTGTGGCCTGCTGGAGGTCATTTTGCAGGGCTCTGGCAGTGCTCCTCCTGTCCCTCCTTGCACAAAGGCGGAGGTAGCGGTCCTGCTGCTGGGTTGTTGCCCTCCTACGGCCTCCTCCACATCTCCTGATGTACTGGCCTGTCTCCTGGTAGCACCTCCATGTTCTGGACACTACGCTGACAGACGCAGCAAACCTTCTTGCCACAGCTCGCATTGATGTGCCATCCTGGATGAGCTGCACTACCTGAGCCACTTGTGTGGGTTGTAGACTCCGTCTCATGCTACCACTAGAGTGACAGCACCGCCAGCATTCAAAAGTGACCAAACCATCAGCCAGAAAGCATAGGAACTGAGAAGTGGTCTGTGGTCATCACCACCTGCAGAAACACTCCTTTATTGGGGATGTCTTGCTACCTGCCTATGCTTCCCTCCTTTTGTCTATTCCATTTGCACAACAGCATGTGGACTTGACTGTCAATCAGTGTTGCTACCTAAGTGGACAGTTTGATTTCACAGACGTGTGATTGACTTGGAGTTACATTGTGTTGTTTAAGTGTTCCCTTTATTTTTTTGAGCAGTGTATATATACACACACAACATACCACAATATACATGGTTTGGTGATTGACGTTCTTGAGTGCTGCCCCCTGGTTGTGTGTGGTTGTGTAACTATATATATAAAATTATATTGCATGATGTATCTTTTTAATTTTTAATTGGTTTAATTTTTAATTTGGACATATAAAGACACTAGCTTTTGAGAGTTAATCATCTTCACCAGGTTTAAAACAACGTATAATGTAATGTATCTATGTAATACATATATACACAACATACCATGATTTACCTGTTCTGGTGAGTGCTTGAGTGCTGCCCTCTGGTTGTGTGTGGTTGCGGTGTAACACTATGGGCTCCATTATGTTCTTGGCGTTAAAACGCGGGCACAAGGGAGGAAAAACTGCGCCCTCAGTTTTCCCCCTTGCGCCCGCGTTTTAACACTGGATTACAATGCAGGCACAAAAAATGCTGCCTGCCTTGTGATCGTGCGTTAAATTTGTGGATGCTTGCTGCAGCGCTGAGCGCAGCCGCGAGCATCCACTCGCTGGAGTCCATAGGACTCCATTGAGTTTCTCCCTGCCGGTCACGTGACCAGCCGGATCTCGCCTCGCGAGATCCGGCCGATCGGCGTAGTGATATGCAGGGAGAGACTGGGGGGACTTTTCCCCCAGTCTTTCCCTGCCTCCGCCAGCCGGAGGAGGCGGACAAAGCCGCGGTCCTCGCCGCTGGACAGGAGGGGAGTATGTGATGCTTTTTTTATTTTTTAAGGCTGGTGTTAACCGATTCTGCAGAAGTGGAATCCGTTAACACCAGGTCCTGGCTCTGGTTAACTTTGCGCTGACCAGAGCCAGGCTTTAATCAGCGCTGGGACATTGTAATACCAGCGCTGATTAACACTTTGTGCTCCCCATGTTAAGTATAGGGAGCGCAAAGTACAGTGACCTCGCGCAGAGGAGCGTAAGGTACCAAAAGCAAACAGGTTTTTTAACCCGTTCGTGTTTGGATTGTAATATGCGGTAAATACTGCAGCAAACGTTAATAATCATGCATGTGAGCGTTAACGTTTGTGTTAGGCATGTAATAGTGCCCCATATATATATATACAGATTCAGAGCTTTTCATCTGAATGTAGTTTTAAGATTTGAAAAACACCTGACTTAGGAATAAACTATGGCTATTTGGCTACAAAATAAGATCATACATTGTATAAACTGCCACAACATTAGTGTACCACATCGCGGCAGCTAATAACCAATCATACATCTATATTATTGAAAATCCTTTTTTTCCCTGCAATTCAATGAGTATTGTCATTAAGCATCTGTGACGGTCAGGGCAATACATACTGTATCTCATGTACAAAAAATCATCATAAATCACTACATATCCTATGAGCAATATGAAGAGAGTGTTTATCCCTTTAATGATGTAAAACCATATTATTTTTCCTCCTTTTATTTTACAATAAGCAGAGCTAGATATTACTCGCAGAACGCGGAATTTGTATCCACTTCTTTTGTTGCAAACAATAAGGTTTGGTGTCTCAGACCTCAGGCATGTGTTGACGTTACTTGTTTTCCTGCCCGGTCATTTCCATATTTTATTCCACATCCTGTTCTGTCATCGTTGCCCTCCTAATAACGTCTTATCTACACCTTCAGCAGCTGCGCTGAGTCTCGCACCTTCCAGCGGGACCCTGGCCAGACAGCCCCCAAAAATACATATATGGGCATAATATGCTGCTACTACACAGTGTATCAGGACGGGGAGGATTACAATGTAGATTCCGAAAAATATAAGAGTGGGTGTGTGTATATATATATTACACACAGGTGTAGATTTGTATATATATTGAAGGGATAAGAATTGTTTGTAGGCATTTAAGGCTGGGGTCAGACGAGCGTGATTTCTAC
>RXON01005225.1:0-27438 GCA_009667805.1 Leptobrachium leishanense
TTAGTTCAGAGGTAAAGCCCTCATAGTCATATATGACGGGCTTTTTGTTTTCCCACAACGGCGTGGCCCACAGTAACGCTTTATCAGTTAAATGGTTAATTAGGTAGCCTACTTTGGCCTTATCGGATACACAGGACCCTGGATTGTTCTCGAATAGAATCTCTAGTTGGGTCAAAAAACCCCGACACAGGTTAGGCGTACCATCATAGCGTACGGGCGCCTTCATACTGAGCCTACACCCCTCGGGTGAGGCCGAACTGGCCCTAGGTACTACTGGTTCTGGAGGACTTGCAGCACCAGTAGTGGATCGATTCAACAGGGTTTGCAGAGCAAGAGCAATTTGGTCCATCCTGTGGTCCTGCTCTTCTTGTCGGGCTGCAATTCTTGTCAACTGATTAGAGAGGTCTGCGGGATCCATTGGCCCTGACGTAATGTCACGGATCCCCCTGATTACCAAGATGGTGGTCCCTTTACGCAGACCGCTCACTACCCTTCCGATCCTTAGAGTGGTCGGCACGTCTAGACAGGCTACTAGGATGGTAGTACAGAGCACATACAACATACAAGGGGTGGTCTGGTGTGCTTGGGGTGCCACACGGACTGACCTCCGTACCAGAATAGAGGAGTGATACAAATGCCAGGGGTCGAGACACAGAATAATCGTTTTGCCAATGCCAGGGTTCGGTACACAGAGTAATCGTTTTGCCAATGCCAGGGTTCGGTACACAGAGTAATCGTTTTGCCAATGCCAGGGGTCGAGACACAGAATATCGTTTTGCCAATGCCAGGGTTCGGTACACAGAATAATCGTTTTGCCAATAACACACAAGAGCTCTGCGGGAAGTAACTACCACGTCAGGGCACCAGCGAGAATGTGAAGCCGGGCTTTAAACTCTGCGGGTCCGCGTCATGCGCCTGGCCCCGCCCCCCGGCGCCCCACGTGTGCGGAAGCGTTCCGCGATATCACTCGGCGCCTGGCCAGCGAGCAGCGAGGAAGCCGCTGCCAGGCGCCGGGGGTGTGCGGGGGCCACCGTCACAGGTGGAGAGGCAGAGTGAGCCGAGCGGCAAAAGGTGGAGGATGCACGTGAGACTGCCAGGGATCGTGACCAGGCCCGAGTGCAGGCGCTGCCTCGCAGGTGCTGGAGATCGGGACGGTGACTTTGCAGAGACCTGGAAAGTGAGGGGGGTCCCCACTATGTGGCGCTCCTCGCAGATAGGTGGATATATCTAGAAAATCCCCTGGTGGTTTTGACTCCTATCTCCAATAGGTGTGTCAAGGACAATATATAAAGCCCTTGTGGTTAAAACAATGTGTGATTTATAAAACAGTACATACAGTGTTGATCAGAATATACAAAAACAGTACTGGTGATGTTATTCCTTATCCAAGGTTGCCACCTAGTGGCTTTTCGGTGTATAGCAATGTCTTTAAGAATAAAAAACTTTTGCAAAAAAGGAAGACAGTCTTTGGTTCTCTCTTTCTGAGAAAAAGCGTCCGTTAATCCTCCTTGTGTCCAGGTTCCCCTCTCTTGATCTTGAGCCTCCAAGACAGAGAGTGGGGGTTAGGTGAGGAAAAATTTATCTAGAAAACCAATTGGTTTCTTGAGTGCACTTACTTTAACTTGGTCCCCCAAGATCTTTGGACTGTGTCACCGATGCACACCTCTTTGGTTCGCCTTCCTCTGCTCCTGCGATGTTCCTTCGTGTAGTCAGGCCTCCATGGATCCAATGTTGCCCTTCTCTGGGTACCAGGATACTGGTGGGGTCTGGGGTTTTCTTGGAATAAAAACGTAGGATGCAGGGATACGGCTAATAAAGGGTTTTAATATCGGTAGAACAATAAAATGGGGTCAAGCAGTAGGTATTTCGTTAAAAAGTATGAAAAGTAGTCCTCCAAAACGCGTTTCGCTAGGTTGCCGCTAGCTTCATCAGTTGGATGGACTCTTTTGGTAAAACAGGAATTTATACGGTAAAAAGGCGCGAGTCTTTCACTTTCGCTTTGTGGATCTCGTGCGCCTGCGTGAGAATCCGCTTTGCCGAGAGTGTGTCCTTTCGTCCCCGGGTGATGACGTCATCCTGATTGTCCTCTATATTGGCTATATTCCTCCTCCGGATACAGGATGCTTGTTTATATTCTTCTCGAGGACTGAAAAGTGCGTTCACACAGAATAAATAAAACTGTTTAAAATAGATGCACTGATAGATGGTACCTATAGGATTGGGAACTAGGCTGATTGTAACAAAGACTTGTTACACATCATGGGCAGGATTCGTTTTTTTTAAAAACTGAATTTCAATAAGGGTATGTATAGCGATGCAACTCTATCTGGAATTTTTGCAAACAACACTTATTGATCGAGATGGAGTCTTGTGATATACATGGTTCCATATTAAATATTAGTAAGCTTGTTTTGACTATTGTATTGGAGACACTATCCATCTCTTGTATCTCCTATTATAAAAGGGATCGGCAAATGGGGTCATATGGTTTACACTCATACCCATCGTCTAGTCTTTAGTTGGATGGTACATTGCCCTACATTCCAGTATGTACAATGTGGTGTTTATGAGAATATTGTAGATAATATAATATTTCATTATGGGATGCTGCAAAGTCAGTATATTGCACATTGCCCCATATTACATACTCATATGGTGTAGTGTTTAGTTGGATGCTGTGCATAATACCAGGTTTCATTCGGGTATGCTACATAGTATACATTTCCTTGTATTTATAGACTAGTATTTGGTTAAATGTTACACATGGTGCTATATTTCATTACAAGTAGATTGTACAGTTTAGGATATTACACACTGCCTTACATCGCACACATATTTGGTTTGATTTTGTACATAATACCTTGTTTCGTTCACATATATTATACACTGGATATTTACAGATGCAGTTAGTATGTATAGCCTTAAGGGAGGGTTAAATAATGTTCTATTGCAACAAAAGGCTGTGTATAAGTTCTCATGCTATGTGGGGGTTCAATTAGGTGGATTGTCTCGTTCTGGATGTTTATAGGAAGTGGCAGATTTCAAAGTCCATATTGAGACCAGTAGGATGCAGGGTTCCAAACTCGTATATAAGTCTCATCTCTTCTTTGCCTAATAATTTGGTTGTGTCTCCCCCTCTTCTTTGTGGATGGATTTTTTTAAGAGATAAAAATTGGAGGTTCTTTGGATCACAATTATGTGATTATTTTAAAGTGTAGGGGTACGCTGTGTGTTTCTAATCCCTTCGATATATTCCTGATGTGTTCTCTAACTCTCACATTGAGGGCTCTGGTCGTCCTCCCAATGTATTTGAGGCCACAGGGACAGATTTAATAGATACAGGACGTTTTTGGAGAAGCAAGTAAGGATATCACGGATTTTCCATTTTCCCCTTTTATGATCCACTTCTTTAATAATTCTTTTTTTGTTCCCCATGCTTCTACAGCTTAGGCAGTTGCCACAGCCATGGAATCCCTTCTCTATCTGGAAATATTCTTTCTTGTTATTTGATCGGGCTGGGTATTCGCTTCTGGTAATGGCCTTCTTGAGGTTCCCTGTTCCCCTGCATACAAATCGGGGTTTCTCTGGAAGGAGCTCTGCCAGTACTGGGTCCTGTCTAAGTATAGGCCAATATTTAGAGATGATTTTTCTAATGGCTTTGTTCTGTTGATTATAAGTGTAGATTATGGGGAGTTGTGGTTTCTGGATATTTTGTCTAGTTTTGTACTTCAGGAGGTCTTTCCTATCTTTTTTCCTTATTTCTTGTTTCTTCCAATGTATCTAGATCGTCTCCTTTCTCTATAAAGGCTCCTTGTAGTTTCTCTGCTTGTTCATCCAAGACGTCAATATCTGTGCAGTTCCTCTGTAATCTCAGAATTTGGCTTTTCGGCACCCCTTCCAGCCATTTCTCCAGGTGACAGCTGGTTCTGTCTATGAAATTGTTACAGTCTACAGGTTTAAAGAAGGTTCTAGTGGCTATTTCGTTGCCGTAAAATAACCCTTCCTATGCTTTTGGCTGAATTTCCTTTCGTCCAGTCAAAATGGGTGACCTCGTGTCCTGTGTATAGTCCTGTTAATGAATAGGTTTCCAGACAATGGTTTATAATGGCCCCGTATATATTTATATAAGGTTATCAGATATCCTCTAAGGCGCCGTTTCTCTAAACTAAACAGGTAAAGTAGAATTGCTCAGCATTCTTCTGTTTATTACTGAGACATGGTTCGGTGAGAAAAATAACTGGGACATAACAATACCGGGGTACTCTTTATATAGAAAAGACAGAGAAGGTAGGAAAGGAGGAGGAGTGGCCCTGTATGTGAAAAACAACATAAAAACAAACCAAATAAAAGTGAGTGAGGTGAACATAGAGTCAGTTTGGGTTACGCTAACATTTGGCAATCATACAGTAGCTCGTGTAGGTGTGATCTATAGACCCCCTGGACAAGTAGAAGAGCTAGATAATCTACTGTTTGAGGAAATAGCCAAAATGTCAATGAAGGGGGAAGTTATTATCATGGGGGACTTTAATCTTCCTGATGTGAACTGGAAAACCAAAATAGCTGGGTGCACCAGGAGTACAAATATTCTAAACTCCTTACTGGGATTATCTCTAACACAAGTAGTTGAGGAGCCGACCCGTAAAGAGGCCATATTGGATTTAATACTCACAAATGGAGGTTTGGTATCGGACGTTTTTGTAGGTGAAAATTTGGGATCTAGTGATCACCAGTCAGTATGGTTTAATATAAGAACAGGGATGGAGCCGCACCACACAAAAACAAAACTTTTAGACTTTAAAAAAAAAGATTTTTCTAAAATGAGATTTTGTGTGAATGAGACATTATCAGACTGGAGGAGTTTAAAGGGAGTCCAGGAGAAATGGGATTATTTAAAGGAGGCATTATTGAAGGCCACAGGCAATTGCATTCGGGTTGTTAGCAAAATAAAAAAGGGAAGAAACCACTGTGGTACTCTACAGAAGTGGCCAAAATAGTGAAGAACAACAAGATAGCATTCAATAATTATAAAAAAACTCAGGCAAACCTATAGGATTAGGCAGAAAGAGGCATAGCAATTTATAAGAGCTTCCAAAGCACACGCAGAAGAGAAAATAGCTCTGTCAGTAAAAAAGGGGGACAAAACATTTTTTACATACATAAAAAGTAAAACAAGGATTAGTTAGTCTCGCTGACTGCCTCAATGAATATTTTTGTTCAGTCTTTGCAGAAGAAAAGGAAGGAAAGGGACCTTAGTTAGGAGGAAACACTAAAGAGACATTTACATATGAGTTTACAGAGGAGGAGGTTCTACAGCAGCTGTCTAACGTAAAGACAAATAAGTCAATGGGGCCTGATGGGATCCACCCTAAGTTATTAAAAGAGCTCAGTGGTGTAATAGCAAAACCGTTAACAAGGATTAGTTAAATAAATCTGTTAACGGGAGTCATCCCAGAAGACTGGAAATTAGCAAATGTTGTGCCCATTTACAAGAAGGGTAGTAGGGAGGAATCAGGAAACTATAGGCCAGTTAGTCTTACGTCAGTAGTGGGGAAATCAATGGAAACCATGTTAAAGGAAAGGATTGTTGAACATCTAAAACACATAGATTACAGGATCAGAAACAACATGGGTTTACCTCAGGGAGATCATGCCAAACTAATCTTATTGATTTTTTTGATTGGGTAACAAAAATAATAGACGCTGGGTGGTGCAGTAGACATTGCTTATTTAGATTTCAGTAAGGCTTTTGATACTGTTCCGCATAGTAGCTTATCAATAAATTGCAATCTTCGAGCTTGGATTCCAATATTGTTGAATGGATTAGGCAGTGGCTGAGTGACAGGCAACAGAGGGTTGTGGTAAATGGAGTTTATTCGGCACAAGGTCTTGTTACCAGTGGGATACCTCAGGGGTCAGTACTTGGACCCATTCTCTTTAATATTTTTATTAGTGATATTGCAGAAGGTATTAATGGTAAAGTATGTCTTTTTGCTGATGACACAAAAGATTTGCAACAGGGTTGACGTTCCTGGAGGGATCAGCCAAATGACAAATGATTTAGGTACACTAAAAAAATGGTCAGAGTTGTGGCAATTGAGTTTTAATTAGGGATGAGCTGTTCGGTTCGATCGGTTCGGAGTTCGCATCGAACAACGCCTGTTCGCATGTTCGCGAACTACGAACATTTCCGCATGTTCGCCGCGTGTTCGCCCACAATGGACCGCAATGCACTTTTCCACTGGCCTGAAGCTTGTAATTGGCTACAGCCTTGCACCTGACCACAGGTGCTAAGTCCCGCAGCACACTATATAAGGTTTCACACAGTGCATCAGCATGCGTTTGAGAGGAGATTGTTGTTGTGTTAGTGTGTGTTCTCACTGCCAGTCTGCCACCAGCTACTGGGGGGGTCTCTGGGGGGTCTCATTTCTACAAAAATATCTGGGAATTGTTCTAATCTTTGTGTTCTCACTGACACCCAGTATTTTGGGGGTCAGTAATTTCTACAAAATATTTGTGAATTGAGGTGATCTGTGTCTTGTCAGTGCCATGCAGTATTTTGGGGGTCAGTAATTTCTACAAAATATTTAGGAATTGAGGTAATCTTTGTCTTTTCACAGGCACCAGCAACTATTTTGGGGGTCAGTAATTTCTACAAAATATTTGCGAATTGAGGTGATCTGTGTCTTGTCACTGCCAGTGCCATGCATTATTTTGGGGGTCAGTAATTTCTACAAAATATTTGTGAATTGAGGTAATCTTTGTCTTGTCACTGCCACCAGCAACTATTTTGGGGGGTCAGTAATTTCTACAAAATATTTGGGAATTGAGGTGATCTGTGTCTTGTCACTTCCAGTGCCACGCAGTATTTTGGAGGTCAATAATTTCTACAAAATATTTGTGAATTGAGGTGATCTGTGTCTTGTCACTGCCACGCAGTATTTTGGAGGTCAATAATTTCTACAAAATATTTGTGAATTGAGGTGATCTGTGTCTTGTCACTGCCACGCAGTATTTTGGGGGTCAGTAATTTCTACAAAATATTTTGGAATTGAGGTAATCTGTCTCTTCCACAATACCACAAAAGGGTTAGGGTGTGAAGGCACTTGCTGCCATGAAAGGCACAACATTTGGCTGCACTGACGCCTGTGCCACATTTATATCATTTTAATTTTTTGAACCGCAGGGTCCAACCCTGCACTCTTCCACAATACCACAAAAGGGTTACGGTGTGAAGGCACTTGCTGCCATGAAAGGCACAATATTTGGCTGCACTGACGCCTTTACCAGATTAATATCTTTTCAATATAGGATTGCATGGACCACCCCTGCACTCTTCCACAATACCACAGAGGGGTTACTGTACGATGGCACTTGCTGGCCTGGCACCAAAAGCACAATATCTGGGTGCACTGACGCCTTTACCAGATTCATATCTTTTTAATACAGGACCGCATGGTCCACCCCTGCACTCTTCCACAATACCACAGAGGGGTTACGGTGTGACGGCCAGTGGTGTATTTCGGCCTAGGCCAACAAGGCCTGGGCCTAGGGCGGCACTTTCCAGGGGGTGGCGGCCCGAACCGGGTGGCCCCACCCCAAAAATAAATTGAAAAAAATAGTTTTTTATTTTTTTACTTTTGCAAAGTATTTTATAAGGAAGGATACGTTGAGAATTCACTAATTTTCAAGTATGTCCTGGGTAGGCAAGGACTAGGCTTTCACTTTACAGGGGGCAGCAAAAAACCTCACCACTAAATGGGTTACTCAGAGCACCGAAATGACGCCAACATTTGGTGTTCTGTAGTTCCCTGCACTTCCCCACCCTGCAGTGAATTCACCATTCACCGCAGGGTCCTCTGAGTGCAGGGAGTCGGCCACTGAATGCTGCCACCGCAATCCCGTGGCCTGCTGTTTTCAAAAGAACTACTGAACGAAAATGTCTGGAATTTACATATAAAATCCTATGATTGATAATAAAAAGTTCTGTTACAGAAAAAAGAAAAACCGCTATTAAAAAAAAGGGGGGAAATTCTGCCAAAAATAATCTGAAAAATAACTAAATGGTACTAAAGAAAATCAATAAAGACTTTTCGCGTGAATAAACCTGCTGATTGAAACCACTGAACATCAGGGCATTTCACTGTCATTTCTCTGCTGTTTGGTGTCTCTGAATAGATTAACCATTACTTCTCTATGGGGATTTGCACTGCCTTCAAACAGCACCGTACTTGCTGGCAGGTCGCCAAACTTGTGTGTGAGCATATCACAGAGCAGTGGTGTACTTAGGGGAGTGGCTGGAGGCGGGCCGCCCCAGGTACCAGTGATTATTGGGGTATCATAAGGGGGTACTAGGAGGTGCCACTGTTACTGTGTGTCAGCTTTGAGCTGTGTTCTCAAACGGTGAGCAGCGGAGCAGGGCGTTTGCATAAGGAATAAAATTGAATAGAATAAAAATCCCCCTCTCCTCCCTCCATAGCTCCTCCCCTGCCCCGCAGCAGCTCTAGGAGAGGGGAGGGGTATGTGATTTGTGTGCAGAGAGAGATGTCAGTAAACGGCAGTTAAAGGGGGGGGGGTATCAGCAGAATATGAAGTCCTGTCTGCTTACTGCTGTTTAAAGCTGGGGCAAGTATCCATGTGAGAGCTGGCTGCCGCTGGGGAAAATCCATGAGCTGGGGGCAAATCCATGAGCTGGGGGCAAATCCATGAGCGGGGCGTTTCCATGAGCGGGGCAAATGCATGAGGTGGGGCAATATCCATGAGCTGGGGCAATATGCATGAGCTGGGGCAATATCCATGAGCTGGGGGCAAATCCATGAGCTGGGGCAATATCCATGAGCTGGGGCAAATCCATCCATAAGCTGGGGCAAATCCATGTGTGAGCTGGGGCAATTTCCATGTGTGAGATGGCTGGGGCGATATTCATGTGAGAGCTGGGGCAATATCCATGTGTGAGCTGGGGCAATATCCATGTGTGAGCTGGGGCAATATCCAATATCCATGTGTGAGCTGGGGCAATATTCATGTGAGAGCTGGGGCAATATCGATAACATGTCCACAGGTTGGGGGGGGCACAATTCTTGGCTGGCCCCGGGCGCTGACAACCCACACTATGCCACTGCTGAGCTCCTTGTACCTGAATTCTCTCGTGATTTAACCTGTTATTGACCTCTGCTTGTTTTCTGACTATTCTGCCTTCCGTTGCCCTAGACTATTTCCTTGTACTACGCTTCTGCCCCGATATCGACCCGGCTATTCCATTTGACTATTCTATACTCTGTATTCCTGATTCTGGCACATCTGACTACGTGTTGCTGTGTTGCTGACCTGGTTTTGTATTACGACATTGTCTTTGATTAACTCTTTCTGTCTAGCTAGTATACATATACCTGGCCAATTTTTAAGGACCAGACAGTTAGGGATTCCTTTACGGCTACCCTGTTGGTAGTTTTTGTCTCTGTGGAGTGTTGGGCATTAAGGACTACGTGGTGGGATCCGGGAACCGTGACAGAATCATGCTCCTCATATATTCCTCTCCATATAAACCCAATAGTTAGGCAAGAACGTAAAACCGCTAGGATGGATGAGCAGAGTGCGCCACTTCCGCGTAGCGTTCTGTGTGAGTGATGGAACGAAGTCAGACGCAGCGCATTTGCGACGTCCAGCACCTTGACGCACAAAAGAGCTTTTCATATCATGTATCAATTTTTATCATTTTACAAATTAATTTTGTTTCCCATAATTCCCTTGTTTGTCAAGAAAAACGGATCGTGTGGTGTCTACAGTATCTTCCGCCAGAATGTCCGTCCGTTATGCACGCACGCAGATTGCGCTTAGACTGCGTTCGTCTGGCATTAGCCAAAACCCTCCCTATAAAAAAAAGAAAAAGAAAAAAAATCCAATTTACAGTAAAAAATCCCTGGGTGGAAAAAAACCCTCCTATTAAAAAAAATAAAAACCTTGAAAACAGTAAAAAATATAATTATCCTTATTTACTCCGCATTTATTTATCTGATTTTCATTTTAATTTTCTCAGAAGATGAAAAAACTGTAATTCTTGTGTCAGGCTGCTTTTATAAGGCCTGTTAGGAGAATTATAACTCTTAAACGTTTCAGAAACATTCACACTTACACAATAGGGCAGCACTTTTCATACATTGCACGTTCCAAACTTATATTCAGTGTAGCGGAGAAAGGGGCAGCCTTTCACATGAGCTCAGCACACAGGGGTGAAATGGCTCAGCAGTGAAGGGGTTAAATGCATATACTTTGTGTTTTCATAACTTTCCTAAGCCTGAAGCTTTTTGCTTTTACTATAAATAGTTCAGTCCTCACTGCAAACCATCAAGCCATGGAATCCTGGCACTGTGATGTCATAATGCACACTGTGACATCACACCTTACAGGCACGCTATAAAAGGCTGTGTTTGGCTGCTCTGTTGTTGTTGTTGTTGAGCAGTTTGGAGTTTGAAGCAGAGATTGTGAGCTTTTGCAAATATGGGTAATAGCACAAGTCGCTTGTGTTGTTGTTTCCGGAGTCGTCGTTCTTGGAGAGGAGTAAGTAAATGAATTCTTATCTCTCATTCTACATCTCATTCACTGAGCTCTGTCACCTCAACCCAAACTGCAATGGAATCCAGGATGGGATAAAAGTAAGGGTCCAATGAGTCCTTTATATGATGTTAATATGAGAGGAGGGAGGCAGATATTTCAGGATTTAATTATTATTTATTGAACGTCAGTGATACAATAGCATTAAATGATTATAAATTAAAGTCCTGATTTGTTGAATTCCCTGCACAGGTTTTAAAGTCAGGAGCTCCTCATTCCTCTATCACTTCAATCTCTTATTAGCTCTAAGCCCCCTATGTCCTCACCCAGATACATTATTAATTGATTCATGATACATTCCATTAGGATGGAGTTTCCTGATTGTTTACATCATGAAACTATCTCTCTACCAGGCAGAAATTCAATAGACCAAATATCCAAACAGTGTTGCGCAATAACAGCCTGTAGTATACAGTATATGGCTCTGCTGTACCGATTGATGCACACCCCCTATACACCTCCACATGCAGAAACACCCGTGTACAAAGCTACAATGTGTTTTATGAAGGGCCGCGCTGTATCACACATTGTCTGTACAGATCCAAAAGACTTGCAGAATTTAGGTTACAGTATCCAAAATGAGAAAAGATAAATCCCCAGCTCGGCTGAACAGAAGATTGTCTCAGCCGCAGCTAATGTGGCCAGTTTGTTACACATTCATTACTACTCACTGTTTAGTTAATATACCATTATTATTATCGCCCATTATTACTATGAGAAATCCTCGTAATTTAAGAGTCGTGATAAATGTAATCATTATTGAAATCTATATGAAACCCCCCAAACAAAACTCCCCCGGCTTCAATGTAACATTTCCTGGATATTTTCAAAGCCTCTGCGATTTCTTTCCAGATTAATTTTATTTTCAAATATACATTTATTTACGTAAACGTCAATAACAAACAACAGAACTTAACCCATTAACATACTGACTCCTGTGCTGACATGCAATAAGGCTGACACTGACCGACATGTGAATACGCAGCATTTAGAGCCTGACCAGCCGTCTGACAACTAATATACTCTTTCTAAGCCATTTCTATATACTATAAGATCACCAGCACAATATCCTCCTCCACCATCCTGTGCTCCACTCGCATGTAATATTGCCGCATTTTCCATACAAGCTGTAATTCTTCTTTTTCTTCCCTCAGTTTATTAAGTGAAAGCTTTTATTTCTCTTTAGATGCTCTATAATGGATTAAAAAGCCCTTCTTGCCCTCGTGTCATGAAGGCGACTGGATTGTAGATTATTTCTGGCTGTTAAAAGGTTTTATTCAAAGTGACTGACATTTTCTCTACTTTTCTTTGTCTCTTTAGAAAACCAGAAGTCCATCATCTGGTCATGTTGAGCAGCGAGTAGATACGTGTTCTGGTATGTTTAAACACAATATACTCATTTGGTTTCATTTATTTCTATTGATCATAACATTGATTTTCTCATTAGACTTGTGCACAGAGTTTTTTGGGGTTTTTTTGGAATTTTTTGTACCTTTTTTACTTTGTTTCGGGTGATTTCGGGCCATTATAAACAGTTTTTTTTTTTCGGTTCAGGTCGTTCGTTATTTCAACCTGATTCATGATTTCGGACCATTCTGACATATCGGATTGGCCGATATCGTTTTTTGGATCCGATAATTTCAAATCGGTTCCGATCTGATTCATTAGCTAAACTTTCACCCAAAAATCCCGAAAAATGCCCCAAAAAATCCTAAAAAATAAATAACCAAAATGGCTTTTTGCTGCAAGTGAAAAAAATAAACAGTTTCAGAAATATTTATTAAAGACACAATTATTTTTTTTAAATGAAACCTATGGGGTTAAAAGCCTTGTTTCTTTAAAAAAAATAGTTAAGAAGCCTAAAATTTCACCCAATAAATCCTAAAAAATGCCAAAAAATCCTGAAAAACAAATAAACAAAATAGCTTTTGCTGGAAGTGAAAAAAATATACGGTTTAAGAAATATTTAACAAGAACAGAGATTTTTTTTATCATTAAAACCTTTAGGCGACCCTGGTTCGCCGCACCATACCATCAAATGATAAGACTTCGGGACCGTGGCTGTATCCAAAACTGTAGTCATTGACTGATCTCTGACCTGGGGCTGCGGTGGGGTCTGTATTGATCCCTCCTCGGTGTCTTCTTTCTGTGCCCATCTTTTCTCTCTATGCTTACGGCGGTCTTCTACTTGCTGTACCCTTTTGGCCTGGGACGGGCCCACCTCTGTCTCTTTCTCCTTCTATCCCCCTTTTCTCCCCCCCCATACTATCTCTCCTCTTCTGTCCTTGGTTTATTATAAGACGGTTGCCACTTTGGGTAGTATATGCACCGTTTAGCGAATAAGCTTGATGTTTATACGTGGCTGCGACGCAGTTTATTTTACCTCTGATCTGTACCAACCCTGTTGCCTCCAATAAAACTTTATTTAAAAAAAACACCTATAGGCGAATTCTATAAGTTGTAATGTTAAAAAAAAAAAACGTTTTTATTACTTTGATATATTTTTATTCCATTTTTTTTCGCTTTGTGTTTGTTTGATTCCGCTTTTTCATTTTGGAACAATTTGTTCAGTTTTGGGTAATTTTCATTACATTCTTCTCGTTTCGGATCATTCTTGTTCTGTTTGATATCGTTTCGGATAATTTTTGAATCGTTTGATATCGTTTCGAATCGTTTGATATTGTTTTGACTCTTTTTTGTATTGACTTCAAATCGTAATTTTGGCCAATTCGTAATACTGGACGGCCGATATCATGTGTTTCAGAAATGAAAAAAATTATGAAAATACAAATCTCGGACGAAAACTAAATTTTGACGATACGAAATGCACGTGTCTATTTCTCATGTTATCACGTTCCCGTAATACTTTGTAGCACTTACTCTTTTACACTCCCGCAGCCTGGTACGAGCGAACACATTGTGCTCCAGTGCTGGCTAGTGCTACTCTCACAGCTATTTCCATTAATGGCCGACACACCTGCCATGATTATTAATATTACTATGTGTCTTATTGTCACAGGGATAATGTTTACCTGCACATGACTCTAGATTTTGCTACTAGAGATATTCTAATAATGTTCCAGCACGTCACTATACGGTTTTACTATGATTGAGACACAAGGGCCCCTATTACTTGATTCGTGCAGCGCATTTGCATGCGCGCAAATGCGCTTTTGCACGAGGACAAAACCATTTGCGGGGAACGTCGTAGTACGACGTTCACGCAAACGATGCGCGTAATCGTCTACCGCGATTGACCTTGCGCGAACCCAGCGCAAGCGCAAGTTCCTGCGCGCATCCTATACTTAATATTGTGAGCGCAAATGCGTTAGTGCGGATGGTATTACAATCTTTGCGCAAAGTCGTACGAGCGACGTTTGCGCGAATTTTCGTAACGTCTTTGAAAACTTGGTGTTAACTGCAAATATGATCGTTGTGGCCGGAACAAAATAACTCAGCAATAAAAAAAAATACAGCACAGTACAGTTACACATTCTACACATACCCAGACATCAAAAATTTATAATTTGTCACATTTTTTTTGCTGCAGCACATATACGCAGATTGACTTTGACAGGCGCAACAACATCACTTTAGAAAATGGTGGTTCTTAATTCTGATTGGCTGAATCCCGTTAAAAACAGTCTGCCCACCGATTCCTGCACGCAACGTTCATTTGCGCACGAATTTGCTTTTACCTTTCCATTTAATTACCCTATAAAGATATTCCGCATTTAGTTACGTGGTATTGCAGGATAACCTTTATATGTTTCAGTAAATATTATTTACATTTTCCAGAAAACATCTCAGAGCCACAGACCGAGCTGACCTTGTTTGAGGAAATTCAGAAGATCGAGCTTGAAATCATCAAGGAGCAGAAAATGAAGGAAGGAGCCGAAAAAATTCTCAAGGCTGTAAAACGTAGAAAGCACAGGGCATCTGTTGAGAAATTTTTGGCGGCCTCAAACAAGAAGCTGGAGGCTCTCAGCCAAGGTCTGCAAGATCTACATGCGTGTAGAGATAAGCTTCAAGTAGAGGAACATCCAGGTACATTTTAAACTTCATATAAAATCCCATGTCGTCCCTTTACCAAGTCTTATATCAATATGTCTGTCCTATTTCCTTCAGCAAAGTCATTTTAACCTACATTTGTCTAAACACAATATGACGGGACTTTTGTCATTCTTTCTCTATTTCAACCATTAAATGCTCCTTCTCTGCGCCCAGATTTATTTTATTTATTCCTTTGCAGTTTTTACTTTAGAAATTGAATACAGATTTATAGTATGAAACTAATATATTTTGTTGTAACTACACAGGAGAAACCGGGCCAGAAGATCGCCAGGTCCATATGGATGTTGTCTCCTTGTCTGACGTGGAAGTACAGATCCCAGACATAGCGCTCATGGCTAGGTCATTACTTTTCCATCTTTCATAGTATTGTTTTGACATAAAATTTATTTGACTTTGCTTCTCATTCTGCTATATATAACCTGTTGGGGAACATAAATGTAAGCTGTATCCCATGCGGAATGTCAATCAGCTAAGGTATTTAATAAGATGTATTATAAGGAAATAAAAATCATTATCAAATGGCAATATTGCACTTACAGAAAAATACAAGGTAATGGTTTTCATCCATAGTGTCACCTGCACTCAGAATCCTATAAACCTACATACATAAAATAGAGATTTATTTTTTTCTCTGCTTAAATGGTCATTGACGTATTAAACCCACCACCACCACCTCAAAACAAATCTCTTGGGTGAGTCCTGACCTTAGCAACAAAAAAATGAATTTGTAAAAACCACACAGCAAAACAAATTGCTTATAAGGAGATACAACCCAAACCAAGAGCTTCCTTAAAGTGTGCCACATTATTACTTTTTGCTTTCTCTTGGGATTTTAATTATGAGACCCTTCCATATGTTCAGCACAGTATTGCAGATCCACTTTGGTTTCATTCGCCATTTAAAGGAGCTGTATTGCAATGCATGTTGGATGCCAATTATTTTTACATTTAAAAGTTATTTTCTCCCTTAGAGAGGAACAGTATTTAATATAAGACTCGACAAAACCCCTCACAATCTTTTATGGGGCGGGGTTAAGCCAATTTCTACCTTTTATTGTTACTACTAGTATTTCTAGAGGTTCCTTTGCTCCCTATAGCTGTGAATGTATTTGCATTTTCTAAGACTATATGAAAATATAGCACTTAAATTATGTTTTTCCTTTATTTCTTAAAGTGAACTGCCATTCAGAGTGTATGCTGATGAATTGGATGAAGAGGATCCTGAGCTGGACCTGAATATCGGAATCTCTCCATCAGATTGGTAAAAATCCTGCATCTTTCTCAGAAATGTTATTTGTCTCCTATCACTCACCGTCATCTGCACAAAGTCCGCTTTTGCTAACCTTTTTCAGACCTACAGTAATTCCGTTAAGCCTTTTTTTCATTAAAGTCAGTGTTTATCTCAGAGTTATAATAACTTTACATATATAGCATAATGTCCTTAGGGTTGCCTCTATTCTAGGAATATGTACCTGATACTGATACAAAGATCAGTATTGGGTTACATATTATCAGTATCAGGTACATAATATTAAATACTCTATGGTTTGCATGGTTATGACAGGTAGTGTTGCCCATATTTCTGTGGAATTGTCTTGTGCAGACAAATAAATTCTTCAAAATTTGTTATTCTTCCAGACAGAAATGAAATAGCAAAGTAAAATAATTCCCCTATGTTTTCGCTGTCACAGACATGGCTATCTGACATGAGTTATAGCTTCCTAAAGGCTCTCTTCGCCTCTACAGACAATTCATTTAGAATTTACAAAGTAACACAATTATAGCACTGACTAAAGTATCTTTTTCCTTCTTAAAGCGTCTGTCCCATCTCTCTGACGCATATGATTCTTGGATTGGAGGATTATCCAGCTTCTTCTGATGCCTCTTCCCATTCTATCCTACCTGAGTCTGCAGCGGATACCAAGGTAAAGATGTGTGAATTTTAACAAAAATATCTGTACGATTAATCGCTGATTCTAACCCGATTCCATATGTCACAGACCTTCATTTACACAGCAATAATTTCATATACCACTATGTGATAAGGAAAAGTTACTAGACCATTGATTTTTGTATCTTCCTTGCTATTACGTGCACTCCAAAAGACAATCATGAACAATTAAAAAAACACAATGAATAATTCAATTAAATTAGAAAAACCCATAGGATAAATTCCATAATTTGCCATAAGCACAGAATATTATCATTTCACCTTTATGTTATTATGCGTGTTTATTACACCCACCTCACCTGGACCTGTATTAATCACTTTCTTCAGAAAATTCTTATATTAATAATACTTGGGTTTTGATTTTAGGATTCTGAACCAGCGATGGAGACAACAAATCCGTCCAACTTGGACAATGTTGTCGTTCCTGCAGAGGAAATATCGATTGAGCCAGAAGTATCCACAGAGGGGAATATGGCCGCTTCCATTTCTGTGGATGCTCCAATGAGCCTGCAGGATTTCCGCTGCTGCGCGGTCTTGGGGAAAGGAAGATTTGGCAAGGTGAGTTTAATGGATAATTCCAAATCCAGGTACATATAATGGAGGTGGTGTAAGTACTGTCTGGGTGGAGTAGAGGTAACATCACTGCTCTATGACCGCGGAGACACAGGTTTGAATCTGGAGAGAGCACCTCTCCGGTAAGTGTCTTTGGACAAGGCACCTAACGGTACATATTCGCCACCCAGGACATACTTGAAAATGAAAGAAATCTCATTATATTCTTACTGGTAAAATAATTTCTTCCAAAAAATACAAACTATTCTTTTTCTGGTTTCAGGTGCTGCTGACGGAACATCTTAAAACGAAGAGGATGTTTGCCTTGAAGGCCATTAAAAAGGCATACCTGGATACACCCCTGGAAGTTAGGAGGTCAGCAGAAGGAAACTAAATTAAGTTACGGGACAGATTGTAGATATGATTGTCGTCTAAAGGGGTTATTCAACGAGTGCCGGTGATTGCCGTAGTTGCAACAGCAAAAAACGCTGGCATTTCACGGACAGGAAGTCCAAACAGTGACAGAAGAAGCTGTGAAGTTTCTCCTGCTGCTGTTTGGATTTCTCTTTTGGGAAATACTGGTGTTTGTCTCCGTTGCAACAATGATGATTTTTGCTGTGTTTGTAACTTTGGCAAATACTGGCGCTCTATGATTAACCCCCTAAGTGACATTAAACTTTGCTACTTGTGTGAAAACCAATGGGTATCTTTATCGATTTGTTTCACATAATGATCAGTGTTTGACCATTACTCGGAAATAAAACGGAACATGTAGGTGAAAACACTTATAGAGCATGACCGTCTGTCCTGAAACAGACATAAAGCCGATAGAAATGGATTTTTCAGTGGATTTGTCTGTATCAAAGAGATGAGAAGGTTTTAACTTCTTTTTCCTCTTTTTTTTTCAGCCTCATGAGTGAAAGGAACGCTTTACAGCTCGCGAGCCAGACGCACCATCCGTTCCTGGTGAACTTGGTCGCCTCCTTCCAAAATGACCATCATGTCTTCTTTGTAATGGAGTACTCAGCTGGTGGGGACCTAAAGTCCCTCCTCATGAGGGCCAAATGTGTCTTTCCAGCAGAACTCGCTACGTAAGTGCAAATAGTATTTGGAATATAGTATAGTAATAGGAATAGTATAGTATAGTAATAGGATGAGTATAGTAATAGTAATAGGATGAGTATAGTAATAGTAATAGGATGAGTATAGTAATAGTAATAGGAATAGTATAGAAATAGTAATAGCATAGGAATAGTATAGTATACTAATAGTAATAGTAAAGTAATCATAATAGGAATTGTATAGTAATAGTATAGTAATAGCATAGGAATGGTATAGTAATTGGTATAGCATAGTAATAGGTATAGTATAGCAATAGTAATAGAAATAGCATAGTAAGAGGAATTCAGTCGTATAAAATCCATTTCGTTCTCTATAAGAAACTGAATCATTGCTTTTTTTACAGGTTTTACGCGGCTTGTGTCGTCCTCGGTCTCAAATTTCTACACAAACACGAGATAATCTACCGGGATATCAAATTAGCGAACATCGTGTTGGACCAGGACGGCTACGCCAGAATTACGGATTTTGGTATCTGTAAAGAGGGTAAGTATAGTTTTACACCCAGTAAAGTCATATTGCCGCCTGAAGACCTCACTTATAGAAACGCAAATCAGCGCAAAAAAGCGAAACATAAAATAAGTAAAGTGTATAATGTGCAGAATCAATAAGATAGTATTTATTTTAACAGAACAGGAAGACAAACTTTAATTCACCTGCTCTTATCTTTTATGTGTCAGGAATCGGATATGGAGCGCGCACCAGGACCGTCTGTGGCACCTTGGAGTATGTGGCTCCAGAAATCCTGCGAGGAAGATCATACACCAGATCTGTGGACTGGTGGAGCTTCGGGGTGCTGTTCTACACCATGCTGGTCGGAAAAGTAAGACTCGTTTATAATGAAGCTTTTTGAAAACCTGTAAATGAAGGAATAATATAGAGCGGCCCAGCGGCTCCCATGTAGATTATATAGAAGAATATTTATTATGCGATAAAACTGACGCAGCTGCTATTATTTATACCTATACACAAGCATTATGCAGCACATACAGATACAAGGTGTTGCTGTAATTGCCACACACAAGGCATTATGCAGCACATACAGATACAAGGTGTTGCTGTAATTGCCACACACAGGCATTATGCAGCACATACAGATACAAGGTGTTGCTGTAATTGCCATACACAGGCATTATGCAGCACATACAGATACAAGGTGTTGCTGTAATTGCCATACACAGGCATTGTGCAGCACATACAGATACAAGGTGTTGCTGTAATTGCCATACACAGGCATTATGCGGCACATTCAGATACAAGGTGTTGCTGTAATTCCCATACACAGGCATTATGCAGCACATACAGATATTGCATTGCTAATAATCTCATTCTGATCACTACAAATCCCCATAAGCAGGAGATCTCACCATTTTATTATCTGTCTGCAGCACATTTACTGACACAAAGGCCATTTCTGCCTGTTTGCTGATAATGCAGAGCCTGTGTGACATTGTGCCAGAAAAGGGACGCCATCTAGAGTTTGATAGCTTTCATCCCAGTGATATTTCTGTAAAGGATAAACCAATACACGACAAGTTAAAAATGAACGAATTCAAAACAATTTATTTTCAAACTTTGTATTTTTCTCTAATTGATAACTTTGCATCCCATGTTTCAGATAAACATTACGACACATTTATTTTCAACAAAGTGTGCTTGGTATTGAAGGGGTTAATGCAATTCTTCTGCTTTTTACAATATGGACGAAAATGATTTCAGAGATATAAATATATATTTATTTTTTCTTTCAGACTCCTTTCGCAGGTGACGACGAGCACCAGATTCAGCATAACATCCTGACCTCAGTCATCCGATTCCCTCTATCCATATCAGTGCTCGCACTCTTAATCTTGAAAAACGTAAGTTTCCAACAGGTGTTTAGGATTTCCCAATTCTATGTTATTCTGTGAGAGGGACTCGCTACCTCACTGAGTGGGCACTCAGACCTCATACATAACTACCTCACTGAGTGGACACTCAGACCTCACATGCCACTACCTCACTGAGTGGACACTCAGACCTCACATGCCACTACCTCACTGAGTGGACACTCAGACCTCACACGCCACTACCTCACTGAGTGGGCACTCAGACCTCATACATAACTACCTCACTGAGTGGACACTCAGACCTCACATGCCACTACCTCACTGAGTGGGCACTCAGACCTCACACGCCACTACCTCACTGAGTGGACACTCAGACCTCACATGCCACTACCTCACTGAGTGGACACTCAGACCTCATACATAACTACCTCACTGCGTGGACACTCAGACCTCATAGACCACTACCTCACCGAGTGGACGCTCAGACCTCACAAGCCACTACCTCACTGAGTGGACACTCAGACCTCATACATAACTACCTCACTGAGTGGACACTCAGACCTCACACGCCACTACCTCACTGAGTGGACACTCAGACCTCACACGCCACTACCTCACTGAGTGGACACTCAGACCTCACACGCCACTACCTCACTGAGTGGACACTCAGACCTCACACGCCACTACCTCACTGAGTGGACAGTCAGACCTCACACGCCACTACCTCACTGAGTGGACACTCAGACCTCACACGCCACTACCTCACTGAGTGGACACTCAGACCTCACATGCCACTACCTCACTGAGTGGACACTCAGACCTCACACGCTTACCTGTGTTTGGGGAAATGGGGATTAGTTTCATGGGGAGGAAACAAACCAGTGTTTCTGCTCCTCGGCGGCTCTGAGACTCGATTATAACGTTAACACATTATTATATCACACAATGTGTAGGACCATTGGTTACTCGGGAACATTGTGCTTTTATTGAGTGTTAAGATGTATGACAAGAGATTAGGAAATAAAATGTATCAGAAGCTGCAATAAAGGATTATTCTGATAATATTTACCAATTCAAATCACTGCCTCTAATTGCTTTTTCTTCCGTTTCAGTTACTGAACAGGAATCCCGCCGAGCGTCTCGGTGCCGGTAGGAACGGGGCATCGGATGTGAAAAGGCAACTCATCTTCAGAGTACGTCTGTGTTCTTGTGTATTACTGATGTGTTCTTATTTATTGATGTTAAAGCAGAGCTGTCTGTTCAGGCTGTGTTAATCATTAGATCAGCATTTTGAATCATTCTTTCAGCTCTGCTTTAACATCAATAAATTGTTTTACTCCATATAACACATCACCTGCCCCCCCCAACCGCTCTGACATCACACGGGACATGACAGAATATAAAGAATAGGTGTAAACGCGGGTCAAGGGTCAAGTTGTGGAGGAATTTGTGGGTATGCAGTTCCTCCACTGTTATTGCAGGAGGGACGGAGTTCCCTTTGGTCCCACACACTTTAAAGCTTTTGTTTAGTTGTTCATTTTTATGCTTTGTCGCGTTAAGTCAAAATAAATACATTTTTTATTTTACACATTCAATAAAACTCAGACTAATCTATTTATACATTAATACATTAATATCTAGATTGTGTGTGAGTTGCTGGATTAAGTGGGGGATAACAAGTTCTAATGGGGGGGATTTTGGTGAGGTCCCACATATATTTTTTCAGGATTTGATCCCTGGTTTTATTTTTCCACATTTACTGCTCTATTAATTGATCTTATTTATTTCATTTAAACAGGAAACAAACTGGAAGAAGATGAAGGCGAGGAAGGTCAGGCCTCCATTCATTCCCACCATCCAAGGCCCAGAGGACATCAGGAACTTTACACAAAGCCGTCCATGCGGAGATCCAGTATTGACACCACCACGAAGATCACATATAAGAACAGACCATTTTGATGACTTCGACTGGACCGCTGAAGGGGCAGAATGAGACGTGATAGTCTGGCTGAGACGAAGGGCACATCTTCATGTAATCGTCTTGTAATCACGTCTTGGATCCAAGGAGAAATCCGACCGCCGTTCTGGGGTCAAGAAGGAATTTTTCCCCAGTGTGTTGCATATTGGCGAGCGCTTCACACTGGGGTTTTTGCCTTCTTTTGGATCAACGGTAGATGATGTGGGAAAGGCTGAACCTGATGGACACACGGCTTTTTTCAGCCTATAGAATGGAGTTTGCTGCTGGTGGAGAATGCGACGCCTCCATATGTCCCGACCATCCATGGCCCAGAGGACACCAGTAATTTTCAAGAGAGCTTTAAATGCGTCGATCCTGTATTAACCCCTTATGCCGCTCCCAGGTCTGAAAGAGAAGTACTAGGAAGTCTTCTCGACTGGATCGCGGACTGGGTGGAATGAGCAAAGAACATGCTGCTCATAAAATACAGAGATAATTTACAATAAAGCTCAGTAAACCTCAACAAACTCTGCTATTATTATTATTATCCTTTATTTATATAGCGCCACATATTCCGCAGCGCTTTACTGATCAGTGTACAAGGGGTTAATACATTGGAATACCACACATGGATGGTGACCTGATTCAGGGGGACCCTCTTCCCAAGGGAACTCACAATCTATGAGATATACAAGTATTTTGTGAGGTAGACACATCCATATCATTAGGTGTTTTGCCCAAGGACACTCGCTGGTGGCGTCTTCTGAGTGGGATCCAGTCGTCTTTCCATGATTGTAGATCAGTGACCTGGTGGTTAGGTTGAACCCGCTTCCCGTAAAATCGAGGCTGCTTCCCCACAGTTGTATTGGAGGGATGTGCTGAACGGGATTTGACTTGCTTCTCCATGGTCGAAGGGTAGAGACGTCACCACTGGACTCCACAGCCGATATTGGGCCATATTCCAATGTTGGTGCTAACTTAACCAGAGCTGTTGTAAACGTAAAACCTCCATAGGCTATAATGTCTCTGGGAAGTTTACAACAGCTCTGGTTAAGTTAGCACCAAGTATGTAATATGGCCCATTGCGTGGTGGTGAGTACATACCATTAGGTGTCTCGCCCAAGGACACTTGCTGGAGAGGTGCTCTGGCCGGGATTCCAACCTGGGTCTCCACAGTTATAGAGCAGTGATGTTACCTCTACTCCATCCAGCCGGTTCGATGTTTAAACCAATAAGACAGTGCGTTTAAATTGTGTGTAAATCATAACAAAGGTTTTTTAAAAAAGAATAAAAAGGTTTGTTACAGAATAAAAAAAACAAAATTTTGAAAAAAATTGAATAAACATTTTTTTTTTTTTAAATATGTTTATTAGAGATTCAAGCATTACAGCATATGTTAATGGCGAAGACATTGTCATGCAATGAAACAACAATTATTACCCCTTTAATAACACAATAGACATCTCCCATCATAACATGACGAGTTCAGGTTTTACTACCGCGTGACATTTAAATAATCATCTAGTGCCCTTGTGGATGACATTGGCAGCAACGGCGGATCTGTGAGCGAATTTACCAAAAAACATGCAGTAAACTGGAAATCCTTTTTAATCTGAGCCAGGCTATCCTCTGGTAGGTGTTGCATGAAAGGCCCCCCAAACCCCCAAAAAAATCCCCACCTTGTCTTCTTTATGGAGACTCACTTCTGCCCAATCATGTCTAAAGATAGAGTAGAACCTGGAGTAAAACATTGAGAATGAGGGGGGGCTGACCTCTATCCAGTGGCCTAAAATAGCTTTCTTTGCGGATGCTGCGATAATGCCTAGCAGTGTTTTCCGGGTCCTGGACAATTGTCGTGTTTCCTGATCGGAGAGAATGTTAAACAACGCCCAGTCAGGAGAGGTTGGCATTCCTAGTTTTAGGATTTGGGACCCGAATTTTTTAATGGTGTTCCAGAAAAGTTGAATGCGGGGACAGGACCACAGGCAATGAAAAAGATCCGCCCTAACTTGTGAGCATTTAAGACAGCGTCCCGAATTTAATGGATTATAAAGGGTCAGTCTGGCTGGCGCCACATAGGCCCCATGCAATAATTTGAAAAACATTTCCCCATACTGGGCCGATGGAATTTGCTTGCGCGATCTAGTGGTGGGTCCGCTATAAGCGAAAAGGGTGACTGTTGCGGGAGGTGGAGACACCAAGAGGCTATTCCTGAGGTGGCGACTGTCAAAGTGTGGACGGAGTATTTGTTGGAATGCTGCTGTTGAGGGGCCTACTTTCATTATGCTGTCTAGGGCGTTAAGGAAGTCCCTGGGCCCCAAATCCTGTAACTGCTGTGAGATGAATGTGGAGAGTTGTAAATAATACATGGGATGCAGAGATGTGGGTGCTAGTATGTCGCATAACGTTTCGTATGAGAGCGGGGTACGCAAAGGTAGTCTCAGTACTTGGCCAATTTGGGATAGACCCTTACGCGCTAGGGCCCTAAAGGCCGGGACTGGTGAGCCGCCTTGGAAGCTCGGATTGCGAAGCAGAGGCTGATAAATAGAAGTTCTCCAAGACAGGCCCAGGTGCTTCCTGGCCCTGTACCACGCAACTCGGCCTACAGTGAGAAGAGGGTTCGCTCTTTGGGTGGGCAGCATTGCAGCGGGGGGCAGATGGAGGAGAGCCCCTACTGACAACGGGTAGGCCATTGCCTGATCTAGATTATAATCCGTAAATCTGGAGGAGTCTGTTAGCCAGTCAGCGACTAAGCGGTATTGGGCCGCCAGGTTGTACGATCCTATCTCTGGCAAATTCACGCCTCCCAGGCTTTATGGTAATTGTAATTTGTGTAGTGCTATACGTGCTCTCCCTCCGTCCCATATAAATTTATTAAATAGGGAATGGATGATCGAGATATCCCATTGTTTGATAAGTATGGGTAGCATTTGGATCGGATATAACAGGCGTGGGAACGCCACCATTTTTATAAAGCTTATTCTCCCCATGTAGGATAATGGAAGTTTGGTCCAAGAGGATAGCAGAGTTTTAAATTGGGCCACTTACGGCGGGATTGTTACCTCGTATAATCTCCCTAAATCAATCGGGAGCAGTAATCCCAGGTATTTAAAGGTGCCTCCCTCACTCCAACTAAATTGCAGATGGCCCGCTAATGTGGTTTTGCAGTTCCTACCCAGAGGGATGGCCAATGTTTTCTCGAAGTTTAGTTTAAAGCCTGAGGCTATATAAAATTTTTCCAAATAGTCAAGTAGCGTTGGGAGCGTCCTTTTCGAGTCCGAGAGGGACAAGAGCAAATCGTCTGCAAATGCCACTACCCGCACCTCCTGGTCGCCCACCCTTATGCCCTCGACGTCGGGACGAGTTAGAAGTATGCGTATAAGCAGTTCAATAGCTAGGTTGAAAAAGAGAGGGGATAGAGGGCACCCCTGTCTCGTGCCACGTTCCAGTAAGAAGGGATTCGAGTTAAGCCCATTAGTCGTCACCGTGGCCGCCGGGAAGCGATATAGAGCCTCGAACGCGTTTCGGATTACACGGCCAAAAAAATGGTATTTAAAAACTGACGCAAGTAGGCCCAGATATTCAGTCGAATGCTTTGGCTGCATTGCAACTAAGACCAGGTCCGCCGAAGGCTGATGCTCATTTGATGCCCATATCGCCGCCAGAGTGCGCCTAATATTTTGAACAGAGTGACGTCCCTTTATGAAACCCGTTTGCGCCGGGGAAATAAAGTCCGTCAAGGGCGCCTGAAGTCGGCAAGCCATAATACCAGCCAAAAGTTTCAGGTCGACGTTCAAAAGAGAAATCGGACGGTATGACGTGATTAGCATGGGATCTTTATTCGGTTTGGGAAGGACAACTATTCTGGAGGTATTAAAGGTCGGTGGGGGGTCTTTGCCCTGTAAAATGTTATTATATAGCGTAGCAAGATGCGGAACCACCTGACCCTGTAGGATTTTATAAAATTCTGCCGAAAAACCATCTGGACCTGGCGTCTTATGAAGTTGTAAGCGAGCAATGGAATTATGGATTTCCGTTGGGGTAATTGGGGCGTTTAACTGTTCCCGAGCCTCCGGGTCTAATTCTGGAAGATAGTAGCCTGAGCCTCCCAGACGTCCGGTTCTGCCTTATAAAATCTTTCAAAGTAATCCCTGAAATAAGCGTTGATTTTTAATGGATCTGATAGAAGCTCCCCGGTAAGTGTCTTAATCCTCGAGATTGAGAGGGGTGTTGGCATTTGCAGTCGAAGAAGGTTGGACAATAATCTTCCTTGTCTGTTACCCCAGCGAAAAAATAAATTTTTATGGTGGAACCAGAAATATTGTGACCTGTCCTCAACTATTTCGGCATATGCCTTCTTGCTGGCTTTGTATTCTGTCGCAGATTGGCCCATGGCTTGCAATAAGTGCGACCTGTATGCGGCCACTAGGGTCGAATGTGCCTCCAGTAGCCTTTTATTGATCTCTTTTCGCTTGCGCGATACATATTCTATTATATGACCCCTCATCACTGGCTTGGCTGCTTCCCAAAGCAAATTGGTGTCATCCAGGTGTTCTATATTGTCATCCACGTAATTGTGCCAGCACAATTCCATATGATTCCTAAATCCCTCTGACTTGTATAGTGAAGCCGGAAAATGCCAGTTGCGGGACCGTGGGAGCGGGGAATTAAGGCTAGGGTCAGACTAACGCATTTTTCACGTTGTCCGTGAAAAAGTGCGTTCGAACGAATGGACGTATTTTTTCACGGAATACGCAATAGCGGTCATACGATGCGCAGTTTCATCCGTGATTTTGTACGGATCATCAATAAAACACTTTTTGGGTCTGGACGTTATGTTGGCCGGACATTAGCAGCGTCTGACGTCTCCTAATCACACACACATGCCGCTATGCGGACGCAGCGCACTCTGTACGTCAGTACTAGTGGTTTCACGTTCTCGAAAAAATGTGTTTGTTTGCCGCCTGCGTTGCGCGGCCGCACTTTTGTGCGACCGTACTTCGTATATTGGCCGTCATTGCCCGGCATCTGCTGCTAGCACGGCCGTGATTAAGTGCGGCTGCACGCGCGTTCGCACTGCCTCAGTCTGACCCTAGCCTTAAACGTATTTCTAATGTAACCACCGCGTGGTCAGAGATATGTATCATGCCAATTGAGGCGTCGAGTAAAGTGTACTGCAGGGAGAGAGACATGAGGAGCATATCAATGCGGGAAAAGGAATCGTGTGGATGTGAATAAAAGGAGTAATCCCTCTGGATTAAGGAATCTCCACGCGTCTATCGGTACGATATGGTCTTGTAAGAACTTAGGTCCCGCTGTGGACTGCATGTTGTCTGGCGACCTTCTAGG